>JAMXBB010000007.1:20255177-20561689 GCA_024138015.1 Lumnitzera littorea
TAAATTTTGCACTCCGATTGTACAGTGAAATGCTTGTTAAGGAGTTGTTTAGTTTAGGTCATACAAAAGAGATGCAATCATGTTAAAAGGTGCACAATAATTATTGTTAATCGATATAATACTTGTAATGTGAATAAGTTGAAAATGGTAGGCATCGTAAAATTTATGATTTTAGCTCATAAAAATATTGTGAAGGGAAATTCGGGACTGAATATGATTGCAACCCAATAAAGCTGTTAAAAGTGAGAGTCAATGCAAATTTCTTCGAGATCCTTGAAAGGGTGGCTGGGGTATTGGAGTCAATCTAATGGATTACCGACTTTTGACCCTCTTACTCACGCATGCCTCCGAGACTTTCAATCTCTTGCTAGGAAGATTCTCTCTCGTCAGCCTATCGAGAACGAGAAACAGTATAATGAGGAACGGTGAGCGAACTCCTTTAGAACTCGAATCGGTTACACCTTACTTTATATGAACCCTTTCACTGTTGCTGAGAACTCATGTGTTGAGGACCATTTGCCAAGTACCGAGAGCAACCTACTTAGTGGATTGAACTAAGCCCCTTCTAAAGGAGTACTGCTCTTTCGGTTAAACCCTTATACTTACTGCATTCCTTATTCGTCTCAATAATGCCTGATGCTGCTATGTTATGATCCAGCTTAGCTACTGTGCTAAAAGATTCTTTTGTATGGAACCATTGACTAGTTGCCACCTATTCTTTACCTGATACTGCACTTTTATTCATTTTTATCTTTTGTCCTTTTTGTCCTTTTCGTATATACTAGAAATCTCCTTTTCATGTATGCCTCTTTATAATTTTACTTATTTATATTGTTACCCTAAGAACTTACTATAAATAGTTCCTTCTCTCTATCTGCATAATCTTCCATTCCTTTCAAACATTAAATATACTTGTTCTTGTGAGATTTTCCTCTCCAAGTCTATTTTTGTATACTCTTATCGAATCTTTCCGAGTAGCTCAAGATTAGTGACGAGTAAACCTTAGCATTAACTAGTACATTACATCTAATAAAGTATCAAGTCGTATTGTGTTCGTTGGTGAGTAATATCTTCTAAGTAGCTTTACGTAAGCTACTACATCCAATTTGTTAACTTATCCCTTTGTTTTTCTTCATTACCTTGAAGGACCCACTTGATTTTTATCTCCCACGGTAAACCCTAGTGATTAGTGAGATCCTAAGTACATCATATAATCTTGGTATCAAAACTTGAGGTTAAGACCAAGAGCTGTCGTATAATAGGTCCTCCTAGTCTGCTATTGGTTATATGTTGTTTTCATTTAGGGGAACCGAGCAACTCCTTGATTCACTATTCGAGTGGTATTTTCTTGTGTGGGAATTTCTTATGCGAAGAGTGTTTACTAAAGCTTTGTATTGAGAATGCTAAATCCTAGTGTTCAATGAGATATTAACAATGCAAAGAGTGATGCTCATGGCCATAGTTACATTACACAACAAACCCCACAAACTAAGTCACAAGAAAGAGTTGTTGTTATTGAACGGGATTGTAAGAGGAAATATAGATCAAGAAGGCAGATGGATGAACAGTAGGACCCAAAGCCCCTTTAAATGAACCAAGCTCCACCATGACATGCCAATAGAGTTACAAGAAGGAGACTAAAGTTGGAAGAGTATGAAGAGAACCGACAATTTGTTAGAATAGATGAACGTGAGCTTAAAGCTCCTAGCTAATATGTCTCCGAGGTCAAACACACAAAGAAGCACCACAACGAACAAGAAAAGAAAATAAAATGGGGGTTTTAATAAATCCGTGAGCTATCGAACTAGATATGACACACCAACAAAATCTAATACGGCCTAAGACTCGCCGAATATGACACACCAATCTAAGTAATAGGGTCATTTGTCACTACTCCTTACTAAAGGGAATAAATAAGAGTTGAAAGTTAACAAGAATACTAAGGTTGCTCAAAGAGATTAATTATGTATTAAAAGTTGGATGATCCACGTACAAGGAAAGTAGGAGCCTATATACTTGCCCACTAGAGTTATTTTACACATATAAAAAGACAAAAAGGTATTTTACAATTACGTTACATTAATCATGCTAAAAAGGGGTAAAAAGGACAAAGAATATTCGGTATAAAAAGGAAAGAACCATTCTGGAACGTTGTGTTAGAAGGCACGTATCACTTAATGGCTGTAAGTCAAGAGTATGATACAACGTAAGCGAAAACAGAAAGTGCTGGTAGTTAGGGGCTAACTTGATCTAGATCAGGTCGGGAGCCAATCAAATCTAAATCAAGTCGAGAGCCAATAAGTCTGGTTAAGAAGTCAGCTAAATTAAAGTCAGGCGCTAGTGGTCAGTTGGAGATTTCGATTCGGCTAGCCTTTCTTGAGTTACCTTCAGCTGGGTAGGAGCATGTTGGACACACATGAAGATCTGATAGACAGGTTGATAGGTAGTCAGATCAAGATAGGAGTCCCCGTCTCGGTTATGGCTTAGAGTTAGTATTTTCCGTGCAAGCCTTTAAAGTCCTCTACTCGGCTTCTTGTGATCGGTCCAAGGGGTTGATTCCTATCATTTACTTGGGGGTCAAAAAGATTTGTCCTCAAATCTGAAGCGGTTTCTACTTGTTCTTTTAGGGCGTTCACAGGGTTTTCTTCGGTTGGTTGGTAGGGAATCAAATCAAACACGTTAAAGGTAGAAGAGACACCATAGTCATTAGGTAACTCAATCTAGTAGGCATTACGGTTGATCTTCTTTAAGACCTTGAATGGGTCATCAGCTCGAGGAGATAATTGGTTTTGTCTTAAGTGCAAAAATTGCTCTCGGCTGAGATGAATCCATACTAAGTCTCCTGGCTGGAAGGAAATAGTTCAGCGACCTTAACTGCTAATCTCTTGTTGTCTCTAATTGAACTTGGTGATCTTCCTTATGATAGACTGGTATAGCTCACACAACTCTTGGGCTCAGTCTACTCCAAATTAACTTTCTTCAATAGCTGCTAGGGTATCAATCATGTCTAAGGGAATGGTAGGGTTAACGGTATAGACGACTTCGAATGGGGTCTTCCCAATAGTACTATAAACAATTCGATTGTAGAAGAACTCTACAACTGGTAAGCATAGATCCCAATCCCTTAAGTTCTTTCCCATAACAGCTCTGAGCAAACAGTCTAGCCATCAGTCTGAGGGTAGTTACTGGAACTGAATACGAGTTTAGTCCCAAGTCTTCTCCAAAGAGTTTTCCAAAAATAGCTCAAAAATTTTGTGTCCCGATCTAAGACAATCATCTGTAATACTCCGTGTAGTTAGACAATCTCCTGCAAAAACAAATTAACAATATATATAGCATCGTTTGTCTAATAGCACGGAATAAAGTATGCCATCTTACTGAAGTGGAAGATAAAATCTTTTCCTCTGGGTGTCCAGGGTAACCCTAAGACAAAGTCCATGCTGAGGTCGACCCATTGTAAGGTAGGCATCGGTAGAGACATGTACTCTCTATGGGGTTCTCTCTTCCCCTTAGCGCACTTACATACTTTACAACGACCGATTACCTTATAGACATCTTTGGCCAAGCTTAGCTAATAAAAATTCTCCTTTAATAGATTGGCTATTTTGACCTCCCCAAAATGGCCTAAAAGTCCACCACTGTGAGCTTTCCGGACCAATAGTTCTCGTGTGGAGCAGTCTGCAAAGTGGTTAGCAAAGTTTGTCGTCATGACAAAGCATCGATAACCACATTCGTACTCCCCTTATTATGTCAAATGACATATGAGAACCCTTTCATGAATTCCAACCATTTAGCTTACCTTTTCAAAAGCTTGTTCTGACTCTCCAGATGCTTCAATGATTCATGGTCAATGTAAATAACAAACTCTTATAGCAATAGGTAATATTGCCAAATAATGAGGGCTCAAAAAAGGGAGTACAACTTTTTCTCGTATACAGAATAGCTTAGGGCTAGGCCACTCATTTTCTGACTGTGGTAAGCGACAAGCCGTCATTATTTGGAAATTCCAATTCCAACTCTCGATGCGTCACACTCCAATTCGAAGAGCTTGTCAAAATCTAGTAATGATAAGATAAGGGCCAAGATGAGCTTATCCTTGATCTCCCTAAAGCTTCGCTCAACACGATCGCTCCACCTAAAGCCTTCATTCTTTTTTGTCAGCTTGGTCAATAAGGCGGCTATTGTATTGAAGTCCTTAATAAATCACCTGTAAAAAGAAGCTAGGCCATGGAAACTTCAAACCTCGGTGACATTCTTGGGTGTTGACCATTCCAAAACAACTTAGATCTTTTCCTCATTTGCTTGGATTCCTTCCCTTAACACTACAAACCCTACGAATATCACTTCTCTCTAGTAGAACATGCATTTCTTTACATTTCCATACAACTTCTCAACTCGTAAAATGTCAAATGCCTTACGAAGATGTTGAACATGGTCATTTAGGTCGGCACTATATACCAGTATGTCATCCAAATATACAACCACACATCTTTTGATTAGAGGGTGCATCACATGGTTCATTAACCTTATGAATGTGCTCGACGTATTAGTAAATTCGAACGACATAACCAACCATTCGTAGAGTTCATGTTTAGTCTTAAAAGCAATCTTCCACTCATCCCTCGATCTCATATGAATCTTATGGTAGCCATTTCGCAGATCAATCTCTGAGAATATCTTTGCACCATGAAACTCATTTAACATGTCATTAAGCCTCAGTATCAAGTATCTGTACCTGACAGTAATCCTATTGATTACCTAACTGTCAATACACATGCACCATGATCCATCCTTCTTTGAGACGAGCAGAGCTGGTATAGCACAAGCGTTTATGCTCTGTAAGTCCCACAACCAACCACTCAAGGTTTCGATCGGCTGAAAGATCCTATCAAACTTAAATTATAAGTAAAGCCAGAAATATTAGTAAAAATGATCCCGTAAGTTTGAATTTAAGGAAATAAGTAATAAAATAAAAGACTATAAAAATTCTAAATTTTAAGTTTATAACTCATTATTTATCAAAAATGCGTAAAATATATTCCAATAATTAACGAATCGCTAGAGATAAATTATATGTATATTAAAAATTATAGAATGACCTAAATAACATTTAGGAATATTTATTTGTACTATATATGAATTTACATGTAAGTATAAATATGCGTAATTACTTAAAATACGTGAAATGTGCTAAAATAATACTAAATACATAAAGAAAATTCATAATTAATTAAGGAAAAATCAAGAAAAATCAGGAAAAATAAGGAATGACCTAGAATTAGGTCGTGGTAGCTAGGAAAAATAAGAAAAAAATTAGCCAATTAAATTAGGGCAACTCAAAGGCCAAAAATTAAGGGATTTGGACAATATCTTGTCCAATTTAATGCACATTAATTATTACAATGCCCTATAAATAGCAAGAAAAATTAAGAAGCTCATTTGGACAATTAGAAATCAGAGAAAATTAGGGAGAGGCGAAAATTAAGAGAAAAATTAGGTTTAAATAAAAAATAGGAAAAACTGTGCAATTACGGCCTTTAAAGGGAACCCACATCAGAC
Source organism: Lumnitzera littorea (assembly GCA_024138015.1). Taxonomy (NCBI): domain Eukaryota; kingdom Viridiplantae; phylum Streptophyta; class Magnoliopsida; order Myrtales; family Combretaceae; genus Lumnitzera; species Lumnitzera littorea. The sequence continues at coordinate 20,260,737 of JAMXBB010000007.1, forward strand.
GAGCAGCTGCAAGTAGACGGCTGCCACCACCATACGGTGGTGGCAGCACCTAGACCGGCTGACAAGGCCACAGTGGCCGGAGCCATCTAGATCGGTGAATCCGATTTCCAGCCCGATTTTGTATAATTTTGTAAAAATAGTAAATATTATTAGAAAATTATGAATTTTGTTATTTTGGAATATTTTTTTATGAAGTTTTTAGGAAAAATATTATTTTGATGAAAATATATCTCGTGATATAGGGTACTTAAGAAATCATACAAAACCGAGTATGTTTCAATTTAGAAATAAATGACCTTAGGAGTATAGTTTTGAACCCAAAATTTTTATGTAGATTACTTAAATGATATAGAACCGTGCTATAAAGCCTGTTTCCAAAAATCAAATTTTGAAATTTTTAGATAATTTTTAGGCCTTAAAATGAGGCATGAAATGGGTAATTTAGGGTTAATTAAGTAATTAAATTATTAATTACCGATTTAGTGAATAATTATATGTTTTAGGATGTTGAAATCTGATGAAGTATGATACTTGAAGTATTTAAGGTGTTAGATGTAATTATTAGGTTAATTATACAGTAAATGAGTTATAGGGAAAAATAGTAAATTTTAAGTTAATTTTGTAAATTAGGGTAATTAGTAGTAAAATCTGATTTAGGATGAATTTAGACATTTTGAAATGATAATTGATGTTAAGAGATGGTAATTAGAGTAATAGAAATATTAGATGTGTATTATGTACATAATACACAATTATTAGAAATATAATAAATAGAAAATATTATAATAAAAATTGATATTATGATAATAATAAAAATGTACAATAAATCTGATAGGAAACTTGAATTTATTGAATTAGATGAAAAATGTAAAAATTTCTCACATTAGGAGTAAAATCGATACGCTAATAAGGATTTAAGTGTACTGAGTGGAATAAAATACTAATTAGAGGTAATGATGGTATTTAGGAGATTGAGATGTAATGTGATTAATTTCACATTATGAGTTGAAACAAATTTCAAGGGTTCGAGTATTAAACAATACTTAAAAATCGAACTAGAACCCAATTCAAAAATCAATGTGGAAACTGAACCCGAACCTAACCCCAAACCTAGAATAATTGTAAAAGACTTAAGACAATTAAGCATAGTAAACCCTAAACAAAACACAACAATAAACGTTATAGGATAAAATGAACCTATAATAGTTATATGAAAAACTGAAACCACGTTTGTGTTATAGGGATGATCGACGATGGCCTGAACAAGTCAAACCTCGAGTGAGTGAGCGAAGAGTCGAGGTAAGTTGGGATTAATACGATGCTGTATTTTGGAGGCTTGAGATTATGCTTGGTTGTGCTTGTTAGATAATTGGTTGTGTGCATGTGCTTGATTATGGGTGATGCTATGATTTTGTTTGTTGTTTTGGCTTGTATTGTATGATTTGTATGAAATGATTGATTACCCTAAACTGGACTTAATCAAATATACGACCAATAATCATAATTGAACATACATGGCAACCCATTAGGGGAAACCTAGGATTCTCCGCCCAAATACCGACCCCTTCGAAAGGAATAGCGCAAGATTGCAAAAGATTCCTTCTTCATCCTTAGTCGAACTAAGTGACAGGTAAGGAGGTCGCGGTGAGGGTGAAGTCAATGGTTCAAAGGTAGTCGCGAGAGGAGCGAGGTCTCCATTGCAGAAGCCTGGGTTTGGTCATGAGCTGTTGCATTAATAGCAACTCCTCAACCCAGATTAGAGCGGGCGCAATTTCTCTAATCTCACGGCGGGCCGAACAACATCGTGTGATGGCAGTTGCTTGCACATGCATTGCACCTAATAAGTTGATTGAAAACTTTGTTGTGTTTATGGTATAGTTTTAAGTCCTCCATCCTAACTTACTGAGCCATGGTTACTCACATCCCTATAAACGTCATGCAGGTGCTGGCTAAGAAGTAGCAACAACTACTCTAAAGCTAGCAACTGTTGGATCCTTGGGAGTGAGGAAAAACATTAAAGAATAAACACATATTTTTAAGGTCTAAGTTTTAGAATTATTTTGTCATTTCTGAATAATGTAATAACTAGGAAATATATTACGGAGAAATATTATAAACTTTAATTTCAATAACTGAATTATAGTGTATATATATATTTCCTCACTTTCTTAGGTAAATTATTTATTTAAATTATAAACTGTTTACTTCAAAGCGGGTTAGTCGTGGATGCTTTGTGTAGATCAGGTCTAAGATAGCAATTGTAAGGCCAACTTCTATCTTAGGATGGTTTACACGGTGGGACTGTTACAACTCTACTACTTCGAGGCGTAACATGCTCTCCTTTACATATCCTCACTCAATGAGCTCGTCCATCTGTCTCTTCGGCTCGACAGCTTGCTTAGGGTTCATCCTATTTACAGGTCGATTTAGCAGGGTGATGCCTGGCTGCAGATTGATACAATGCTCTATGCCTCAGACTGATGGTAGTCCTTTGGGTAGTTCTTTCGAAAATAGGTCGAAAAACTCATTTAGCAAGCTTTGGATCTCTTCGAAAACATTCTATAACTCCCTCATCTCCATGAGTCTCTTAATCAATAGGAACATGGGTTCATCGGCCTTCTCAGCAAATCAAAGCTCTTTTCGGCTCATAACTAAGGCTTTCTTCTTACTAACTCGAGTGAGTTGGTTATGAGCCTCATTCACTTATGATGGGGTTAGGGGTTGCAACACAATCTTCCGCCCATCCTTAACAAAGGCATAGGTGTTCTTATACTTGTCATGGGTGATACGTCGATCAAATAGCCAAGGTCGTCCAAGCAACAGATGTGAAGCTCCCATAAGGACGACATCGTACACTACCTCATCCTGGTATATGTTCCCAACACTAAACGGTACAGTTCTTTGTTCAGTTACATGCAAAGCACCCTTATCATGACGCCAGTGTAGCTTATAGGGTCAAAGATGCTTTGAAGTTAGCAAACCCAACCTCTACATAAAGGGATGTATAATGACATTAGTATAACTTCCTCCATCCACAATGATCGTACACAGTTGGCCTTTGATGGTACACTTGGTATGGAATAGGTTCTCTCTCTAGTCCTCCTTAGAGTTTGATAGGGAACTCAGGACTCGCCTCAGAACTAGAGCCATTACTTCTCCCTGCTCAGCATAGATACAAGTTTTCTCTTTCTCTTCTACCTTAGGTTCCCCAACATTCTCTTCTTCCTCGAGGTCGCTCTCATCGATACTATCCATTACGCCTCCTCAAAGCACTATGATATGCCGGTTCGAGCATTCAGTGGCCATATGTCCAAAGCCTAAGCATTTAGAACACTTCACTTTGCTGGTCTTCCGTCCAGATGGTTGGTCTTTCTCATAAGTTCTTGGGATCAGCCTAGCCTCAGGTCGGCTCGACTATCCTGCTCGGCCCTGCTGATCTGCTCGACGTTCCTCAGGTCGATCATTCCTTTCGTCGGCTCGATATGGCCTCCTAGAGTCGACTTAAATAAGTTGGTGCGATACTGGAGCTCAGGAGAATGTTTGCTCGGGTCGACTTGGAACATTTCTCCTATGCCTTTCGACCTTCTACGCTATCTTGATGGCTTGATCTAAGGTATAGAATCTCTATACTTTCATGATATTGCGCATTTCAAATCTAAGTCTAGAAATAAACCTCGATACAATGCGTGCTTCTGGCTCTTCCACATCAGCTCTGATCATAAGCATCTAGAATTCCTTGATACAGTCATCAATAGGTCAGCTCCGTTGGCGAAGCCCTTATAATTTTGCAAACGTATCTTACAAGTAGATTTCAGGCACAAATCTACCTCTCAACAACCTTTTTATCTCATCTCAAGTTCTAACACCTCATCTCTCATCTCTAGCTCTAGCAACATTCAAATTCTTCCACCACATGGTAGCGTATCTAGTAAATTCCAACGCAACAAGTTGGACCTTGACCGCATCCTCATACTCATAACACTCAAATACTTTCTCGACCTTTTCTTTCCACTCTAAGTATTCATTTGTATCTCCACCTCCATCGAAAGGCAGGATTTGCACTTTAACATTGTCTAATCCTCAAGGAACTCGGCGTCCTCATCCCTGTGTTTGGTAATAATCAACTTCTTCTTCACCAAACTCTTCGACATCGATCTCCTCATCATCTTCCCCAATCTCCTCTAACTCCAGTCTTCGTCTAGCAGCCCTGTTTACTCCTCCTCTAGCTTGTAGCAATCGAATTGGGTAATTAGTCTAATTGCCTTGGCCATAGTGTCTCTCAGGGGCACCATCCTCAAGTTTTGTTGCTGAACACCTTGGGGTTGTTATCTATTAACTTGCATTGCGGTAACTAGACTCTCAACAAGGTTTATAAGTTTGTCATCAATAGTCCCTGGGGTGTTACTACCATTATGACCACGATCAAGTTGAGCACCACTACCCCGATCACCAATAATTCTCTAAACACTTGAATCTGACATAGCATATTAAGTTTTCGAACGGATTAACAAACTACTAATAAACTTACTTTGTTGTTACAATGGAAAACAGAGTAAAATAGAGTATCAATGAAACTACACTTCGAACACTCAAATACACTGTAGTAGTTACGGAAGGAACATAGCAGCCACCAACGGTAAAGGGAACTAAAACTTCACTGTAACTTCACACACTCCCTTATGGAACTGTGCTCTGATACTAGCGAAGCTGATGCATTTCGGACACATGAAGAGGCACTACAAAGAACAAGAAAAGAAAATAAAATGAGGGTTTTAGCAAATCCGTAAGCTATCGAGCTGAATATGACGCACCAACAAGATCCAACACTGCCTAAGAGTTGCTGGATGTAACGCACTAGTCCGAACAATAGGGTAACTTGCCACTACTCCTTGCTAAAGGAAATAAATAAGAGTTGAGAGTTAATAAGAACACTAAGGTTGCTCAAAGAGAATATCTATATTGAAAGTTGGATGATCCGCATACTAAGAAAGCGAGGGTCTATATACTTGCCCACTAACGTTATTTTACATGTATGAAAAGACAAAAAGGTATTTACAATTACATTACATTAATCATGCTAAAATGGAGTAAAAAGGATAAAGAATATTCAGTACGGAAAGGAAAGAATCATTTTGAAACGTTGTGTTAGAAAGTACGTATCACTTAATGACTGTAAGTTAAGAGTATGATACAACGTAAGCAAAAACAAGAAGTGTTGGTAGTCAAGGGCCAACCTGATCTGGATCGGGTCGGGAGCCAATCAATCTGGTTAGGAAATCAGTTGAATTGGAGTCAAGCGTCAGTGGTCGGTTGAAGTTTTTGGCTCAGTTAACCTTTCCTAGGTTACCTTCAACTGGGCAGGAGCATGTTGGACATACGTAAGGATCTGACAGACAAGTCAATAAATGGTCGAATAGGGATAGGAGTCCCCATCTCCACTATAGCTTAGAGCTAGTATTTTCCGTACGAGCCCTTAAAGTCCTTTAGCTCAACTTCTTATGATTTGTCCAAGGGGTTAATTCCTATCACTAGGGGAGCTAAGCATCTCAAAATATAGATTTCGAGCTTTAATGGGTCTTATAGTGCTGATGACTACCTAAACTAGTAAAAGAAGATTAAAAAAGGTATTCGATTTTTATGACTACAAAGATGCTGTTCGAATCACAGTGGTTGCATTGGAATTTTCTAGATATGCAACAATGTGGTGAAAGAAGTTACAAAATGTCCGCCTAAGAGCCTAACGAGAAGTCCAAACATAGAATGAGATGAAGAAAGTCTTGAGAAGTAAGTTCGTTCCCAAACAATATGAGTAAAACACTTTCCAACATCTTCAGGACTTGAGGCAAGGTAGCAAATCAGTAAACGACTATGTTTGAGAATTTCAGTTACTTATGATCTGATGTAATGTTGACGAGCCCGAAACATAAACTATAGCATAATTCATTTCTAAGCTTAGAACTAAGATTAGTAATATAGTGGAGCTACAAAGTCTTGTGACTCTAGATGAAGCCATTAGATTGGCACAAAGAGTTGAAAGGCAATGCGAAATTAGATTAGCCAAATACCAAATAACCGACCTGTATTGCCGACAAAGAGCAACTTGCCGACTCGACCTACAAATGACCAAGTACCAAATGGTTTCAAGGTAGAGCGCCGAGGACAGGTGATACGGACTCGTGGATGAACACACGAACCTAGTATTACACAAAAACCAATGGATGGGTCTGAACGACAAGATGGCTCGAAAAAGTGAATGGAAGTCGATGGTTTAGCAATCCCGCATACCAACTCTACTGATATGATGCACCGTAGAACCACACACGAACCTAAGCCAGTACCCGATATGATGCACAGACACTAGGCTTAGGGTTACTCACCACAATCCTTACTAAAGGAATTGATAAGAGCCGATAAAGGAGAGCTTTCCAAGAAAAAAGACTCTAAGGTTTTTCATTAATGTTCAAAATCTGCCTAAGACACTATACAAGTGTTTTATTTGTACAAAGTGGTAAAATTATAAATAAAATTACTAAAGGGGTGCCCTATTGGCATTCCTATAAATATAAAAATAAACAGGTGGGTAATTTAGAAATAATACAAGAAATAGGAATTCTAAATATATGAGTAAAAATTATTAGCCAAATGAGATTTTCGGGTAAAGAGTTAATGTTGGATTCTGAGGAGTTATTGGAGACCCTAGAACCTTGATTTAGGTAGACTTAAGCTTTTGGATGGTCTCTCTTTGTCCGGGACTAATATGATATACCAGTGACCGACTCGAGGCTGACCTAACATAACAATAGCCAACCTTGCATAGCCGGGCCAATCTACCATAGTTAGTGACCGACCTTGCATGACTGAGTCGTTTTGACATGGACATGGCCAACCTGTTTAAAGATAACCAATCGAACCAAGCAAAACTGGCTAAGTCAAGTTGTTATGGAATAGCCACGCAATCTAATCATGATCGAGTAGGTCTTGGCCGAATAGGCTTGGGCGAGCATATCAACTTCAACAAAGCAATGCGAACGAGAAGGGCAGGATAGTCCTATAGAGCAAAACAAGTTGGTAGCACAAAGGATGCTAGCAGGGCAGGGCAGGGTAAGGCAGAACTGTTTAGACTAGAGCATATCACACCTGAGTAGACTTAGAAGGGTAGAGCAAACCCGACCAAAATATAGCGAAGTAAATCTAGTATAGTATAAAAGACCTAGCAAAACAGGGCACAAATAATAAGCCTTGACAGAACTTGCAGAGCATATCGAGTCTTCCAATATTGCCATAATTCATAGTTAGGTCTACAAGAGTGCTTGATTAGGATAGAGCAGGGCGTATTCAACATCACAAGGCAGACCATCCAGCACTAATAGAGCTTATAAATAGGTCAACCATTCATGTAGAGCTCAAGAGCAAGCCTCCCATGTAGTCCAAAACCCGACACGTCGTTAGGTTAGTACCTGGAATCCTATCAATAGGTGCAGAGCAAATTAGAAGATGGCTGAGGTAAAGGTAAGGTCGAGGAGCCTAAGATCCATAAGGACTAAGGTTAGAGCTCAAGTAGAAAGACCCGAGAAATTAAATGTCTCAAATGTCTCAGCTATAGACACATGGCTAGTCAATGTCCGAATAGACGAATCATGACTATAAAGGGATAAAAGCCTCAATTTGAAGTAGAGAATGCGTGTGAAGGAGAGGAAAAGATGGGAGTTGAACAGACGCTATAAGAGTTTCAGGAAGACCTCAATGCCATAACACCACCTAAGGTTGGTGTCTAATATTATTTCATCATTTGACAATCTCTTGGTACTTTTATGGCTAGGGAAAATAAATAGATAGAGAACCCCTTCCATATGAACTGCCAAGTAAATGGAAAACTATGTGCATTGATCATTGATGGGGAAAGCTATACCAATGTCATTGTACAAGGAGTCGTCAAGGTCGTAAAGCTGTCAACCTACCCACACCTTAAGCCTTATAAGATTCATTGATTGAATGAGAAGGAAGGTCTAACGATTGCCGAACAAGTTAGAGTATCGATTACTATTGGTGGTAGGTACAAAGACAAGTTATTGATTCGCTTAAACTATATATATATAATTAAATCACAAATACTCCAACAAGTATACTGGGTCGGAATCAAGTAATATAGAGTGAGTAAGGTTGTCGATCCCTTAAGAACTAAGAAATTACTAATCTTATACTAGTTTTTATCAATATTTAAGCAAACAAAATTAAATTATGAATTAACTAATCTAATAATTACCCTAAACTGTTAAAAAGGAAATTATAATAAAATATCTAAAACTAAGCAATCAATTAAGAATTGTAGAAAAATTAGAATCCACCCTAGTCATGCAAATCAAATAGTTATCATGTTATATAAATTAATAACTATACAGTCATTCAAGTGAAATTATCATGCCTTGAAATTAAGGGTTTAAAGCTCTAATTAATTAGTCAGCTCCTATATATCTAATTAATAATAGACTCTAAATTATAATCATACATCTCTTGATGCTATGTTCGTCTAATGTCCTAAATCAATTATCCCTAATGTCTTAGTGAATAATTAACTCAAAACATCGCATTAATCCTTGGATAATTTTTAATTAATCTAATTAATGCCACTCCCGCACTAATCAATCAAATTAATCAAGAATTTCTAACGAATCCTATATCAACTTCTGTATCAATAATGTTTCTAACAATTATAATCAATTAGAGAATTACAATTGAAATCATACAAATTGTAATCATGAATCATCCATATATATCTATTAACCTTATAATAAGAATACAATTCTCATCTCAACTATCTAAGGTTTCATCATTTCCTACAAATAAAACTTAGCCAACCATGGAAATTAAAACAAAAGCATAGATAATAATTGAATTCACAAAAAAGTTCATGATTAAAAGTAAGAATAAATCACAAAATTACATAAACATAAATAGAATAGAGATCACCAATTCTATAATTGTAAAGAGTAAACTTCAATCGCACTCTAAGGTTGATCTCCACAGTAAAAGTGAAGTCTTCTCAACAATCTAAGAAATTCCAAGAAAAACCTTTTCTAAAATAAAACCTAACTGCTTCTAAGACTCTCTAATTCTAAAGAAGATGAAAAAGTTTATCTAAACTATGAAACATACGTCTATTTATAGAGAAAACTAGGGTTGCTTTCAAATGGATCTTTTTTATTGAAGGCTGGCCATGAAGGCCGGCGGTGTAGGTTCCAAGGCCGGCAGCGTAGACATCCAAAGCCGCCAGTGTTGAATGAAGGCTGAGCCAAGGCCTGCTGCCTTTGATTCTAAAGTGCCGTGGCTCGATTCGAGCTTCTTCGTTTGTGTAAAACTCATCTAATTTGATTGTATTTCCACTCTGAATCCTTTAATACTTGAAATGTCCAAATAAAAATACTTGAGTACCAATTCTTAATGATTGCTATAAAATCAATAATAATTCTATCTAATTTGCACATTAAAACATAAATAAAATATGCTTTTATTAATACTGTATGACGTCCTTCTCATGTGCGCTTCTCACATCTTACTCGTCCAACCCTGATTGTTTGACTTGAGGGTGTTACATAATAGGTTTAGGAACACCTACATGTTCCAAAAAAATGGAAAGAAAGTTATTCTGACTCCTATGAGCCCTAAGGAAATACAGGAGTCTCAAGAGAAGATTGTCCGATCTATGTAGTAGAAATCCTTAGTAATTTCCCACGCTCAATTTTATCGAGAAATTGAGAAGAAAGAGTGTGTACTCCTATTAATCAGGAAACTATTAGAGTTAAGAGAAGCTGAAAGCTTGCTTGTCGGGGTAAAGATATTACTATAGAAGTATGCCGACCTATTCCTTACTGATATACTGAGAGGTTTACTACCCTTGAGAGGTATAGAACATTATATTAATCTCCAGCCTGAACCTATCCTACCAAACCGACCTGCTTACAAGCTTAACCTTGAACAAGCAGCTGAACTGAAGAAACAAGTGGATAAGTTAGTGGATTACAGATATGTCCAAGAGAGCATGAGCCCTTATAACGTATTAGCCATACTAGTGCCAAAGAAAGATGTGTTGTAGAGAATTTACATGACTAGGATCTATGCCTACCTATAATCGAGTTCGCTTACAACCACTCCACCCACAGCTCAACAAGAAGGTCATCGTTTGATGCCGTTTATGGACTTAACCTGAATTTACCCCTCAAATCTAATTATCAGCCCAACCCTTCAAAGGGAAAACCAATCCTACCTACAGCGTGCCAATAAGTTCCAAAGGTTGCATCAAAAGGTTGCCAAACAACTAGCTAAGACTGTGCTTAACAAAAAGAACAAGGAAGCCAAGGAAGGAGGCAAATCATTTATACTCCTGGGGACCTTATTTAGATCCATCTCAATAAAGAACTTTTCCTTGGAAAGAGGACGAATAAACTATCCCCTAGAGTAAATGGACCTTACAAGATCCTTAGGCGTATCAATGAAAACACCTATGAGATTGAACTACCCGAAGGGTACGGCGTATCTACCACCTTCAATGTTGTTGACCTAACGCCCGATATGCTTGATGAAGAAGAAGACCAAGATTCGATGGCAAATCTTCAATAATCCTGAAGAGCTAATGGACTACCAATCTCTAGCCTTTTTACTTGTGCACACCTCCAAAGCCTTTAGTCTCTTACTAAGGGGATTCTCTCTCATCAACCTATCGAAGACAAGAAATGGTACACTAAGGAACGGTGGGTGAACTCTTTGAGAACTTAGCTTTGTTACATCTTGCTTTGTATGAACCCATGCTCCATTGCCGAGAATTCATGTGCCGAGGACAATTTGCCAAGTGCCAAGAATAACCTACTGAGTGGATTGAACTAAGCCCCTTTTAGACGAGTACTTCTCTTTCGACTAAATGCTTATACTTACAACATTTCTTATTCATCTCGGCAACACCTGATGTTGCCACGTCATGATCCAGCTTAACTATTGCACTCAAAGATTCCTTAATACGAAACCATTGACGAGTTACCACATATCCTTTACTTGACACTATACTTTTATTTCTTTTTGTTTTTTGTCTTTTTTACCCTTTTTGTATGTACCCGGAATCTCCTTTTCATGTATGCCTTTTTGTAATTTTTCTTATTTATATTATTGCCCTAAGGACTTACTATAAATAGTCCCTTCTCTTTGTAGCCGCACAATCTTATATTCCTTTTAGACATTAAATATACTTATTCTTGCAAGATTTTCCTCTCCAAGTCTATTTTTATACACTCTTATCTAATCTTATCAAGTAGCTCAAGATTAGTGGCGGATGGATCTTGGCATTAACATATGTGTTACATTAAGTGAAGTATCAAGTCGTGTTGTGTTCATTAATGAGTAATATCCTCCGAGCAACTTTAAGTAAGCTACTACATCCAATTTGCCAACTTATCCATTTGTTTTTCTTCAATACCTCGAAAGACCCACTTGGTTTTTATCTCCTATAGTAAGCTCTAGTGATTACTGAGCTCCTAAACACATTACAATCTAACTACTAGGGTTGAAATTTTGTATAAATATCCCAATGCCTACTCGAGAGTCATATCTTATTCACTCATTACCATCAAGAATGACAATGACGCCAATTTATTTAAGATAGCAGAAGCATTTAGACAGACCCACATCTACCATCTGCGTGTGAGGATTGAAGAAGCAGAATGAGCCCACCCTATATAAGCAACAAATATGCCACTAGTTGAGAAGAATCAACAAATGGCACCAACTGAAGAGAATAAACAAACGGAATATGAATATGAGCCATTACCTATGTCTGTACACATGTGGGATGATGATAATGTAGCTGATGAGGATATTGGATCAGTCTTGCAAAAGGAAGATTCACATGACTGCGTGATTCGATGACGACAACAACGATGATGACTTTAAGCTCGAGGGAGATGAGGAAGATGATGATGATGACGATAATAGCAATAATGAGATGCCTCCTATATATCCCATTATACTTGAGGTGACTACCACTCATATCTTCCTTACAAAAATGTTTGGTGTGCATTTGTATGCCTTGAGTTCAAGTTCAATGCAATTAGTACTACACTTGATACAGACTTTAGAGATCCATGTGGCAAAAACATGGGTAAGGGATGCAATTCCCTTTTACAATAGGGATGGAGACAATGGTTACTTAAACTTTGAGAGGGATGTAAATGAGGAGTTCAGTAACTTATAAGCCAACAAAGATCTTTGTATAGGTATGAGATTCAATACCAAAAAGGAACTTGAAAGAGTGGTGAAGTATTACCACATGAAACATCACACTAACTTTAAGTCGTTGGAATCTAAAAAGAGTAAGTATTATATCATTTACTCTAAGCATAAGGACTGCTGCTAGTGGAGACTCAAGGCATGTAAGAAGAACTGGAGGGTGTGTTTGTGATAACTAGATTAATGGGGCCTTACACATGTGTCAAACCCATTGTAACCCAAGATTACCCATAATTGGATAGCAATACAATGGGTAGAGAGCTATTGAATGTCATTAGAAAAGATCCTGATGCAAAAATTTCTCAACTACGTAGTATTATCAAGAAACAGTTCGAGTATATAGTCAACAATAGAAGGGTGTAGGTCGGTAAGATTAAGGCTAACCACTTAGTTTCCTACCTACATTGGTAGACAAAGAGTAAGTTAGATGTCATATTAGAACTTATATATTACAGATACTAAGAGGGTTTATATTTGCTGACAAATCTGGCAACTTGGTGCGTGCCATGTTTCTCCATTTGTTTAAGAACTTTAGTTGGGCCGGACAATATAGTTAGGGGTCTACATGCCTCGTATGGCCATATAGGCAATTATGTAGCTTATCATTAGAGATTGCCTATGAGATGGAAGATGTTGCAATTCTACTTTAGGTATGAGTTGGGATAAGTTCCTACACATAACTCTCCTGCTCAAATATAGCATGGTTGTCGATAGTGAAAGGCTGTTAGTTACCAAGCATAAAGACACTCCGACCCATGTAATGACAGCCTATCAAGATGCATTTGACGGACAAACTCCAAATTAAGTACGTATTTTCCATACTTTCATGATTATCTATTTCAATGCTTTACTTTTACTATAATAACATGGTCTTCTAGGTCATGTGGCAGCCATATTCAAACGAGATACTAGAGATCCTTCCTGACTTTTGCCACCGCAGCCGCCGCATTTGGGTAGCTCGATTGCCACTCATATGTTTTCACATAGTTAAGTAGCACTTACCCGAGCGTGTAGTTTGACAGTTTGGTGGATTATAGAGGATTCCACTAGCATATGACACAAAGGAGGCTTTGCATTTCATCGACTTAAGGGGTTGGACGGGTGTCAATTAGATTAGACAGTATCTACCTCATATCACCACCTAGAATGATAAGTACACTTAAGCTATTTAGATTGACAAACCTAGAAGAGTAGAACATGGGTACGGATAGTAGTATAGGAGTATCACTTGTTGGTATATCAAACAAATTGGAGCATTACTTGGACAGTTAGTGAGACCACTTTCAATAACGACTATTCTTTTTGCTAATCTCGGCTTACCTTATCTTAATCCCCTTCTTTTTGTAAGTTGAAGAGTTCAAGCAAATTAGGATCTCTCTTGATAGGCCATCCTATATTGAACATGGGATTCAATTGCTGCACAACTATCTCCCAGTCATTCTCTACCCTCACATCTGGCTCAGGTTAAGATGCAGGGATCAAATAAGGACATTTAAGTAGGGTATTAATAGGAATTAGGTTACCGAGCCTTTAAACCCTTTAACTTACAGTCGAACCCAAGAATTAGAGCGGCTAGTAAGGCGAATACTCCTGCTCTAGCCAACTTCTTGAAGCCAAGTTACTCTTTACTATTGATCAATTTTATGTGCCAAGCCGAATGACCGCCTATCTCTCAAAAGTTGTTTTCTGACTTGATGAATGCCTATATAGTAGCCAAACTTTGCACCTCTACTCAGTCATGTTTGAGCTGAATACTTGCTTGACTTCATTCTTGTTAAGAGGCCAAGAGATCTGCTTTGGACTAATCCTCAATCACCCCTGTTCGGATACCTGATCAGCTCGTACTCTTTTATCTGCATCCTCTAACGACATTGCCAATGTAACTCTGCTACGTATATAGGACTACGTGTAAAATCTGCTACACTAATAATTGTTTTCCGTGAATATTCTTTTTTACCCTTTATATACTTTGTACATTACTTCTTTAAAACAATACTCATTTTGTCTTTTCCTTTTTAAGCAAATTACCATAAATTCTCAAGTATAAATACCTCTTGTACTAATAGCTGCAGGACAATCGAATTATCATTAATACACTAGATATATTTCTTTTTTCGTGAACATTGTTTGTTTACTCTCTTTTTAATCTTATCCTAACCCTTAAGCAAGACTAAAAGGTGAGTAACCTCATCGGACCAACTCATGCATTTATTGAGGTGTGCCGTAAGTCCTTAGAAGTTCCACTAGTGCGTTATATCCTTTAAATTTGTCCATAGGTTTGCTTACTTTTTATACATTTTTGTCCGTTCATGTGTTTCCCCATTACCTATTTTTAAGCTTTCAACAAGCTTAAACTCATCCCAGCGACTGACCTTATTTATTCTTGGCTACGGTACGCATCAAATATGACCCTCTAAATCCCCCCAAGCGAGGCGAACAAACTAAGATAAGGGGAGGTTAACAACATTAAGGACAGGTCAGCATGGTGATGATAGTACAGCTCCATCTCATGGATAGGGGTTGTCTGATGGTCCATGCAGAAGCAACATGTTTAAGACCCTAGCTTTAGAGATGCAACAGGATCCCCCTTTTACACCTCCAACTCCACTTAAGAGAGATAAGAGGTATGTGAGTTCTGAAGGAGAGAGTTCTTCCCAGATAGCAATTGTCAATCCACCGCAATTTTCAAAGTCACCTTAACAACTAATAGAGACACAAGAGTCACAGGCTCCACTTATTCTAGAGGAGAGGGGGAGCAACATGAGTTCAACATCCAAAGTATCTAGAGTTTTCATTAGGACTAGGAGAAGATGAGATTATATATATTATTCACTAGACATCTTAACATTCTTATTAATGTAGAACTTAATATCAATCTAACTTCTTCATGCTTCTTTCTATTCCTTATACACCTTATATTTTACATTTCACATTATAGAAATAATGAATAATGTTAGATTTCAGGTATGAGCTATATTTGCTTTGCTTATAATATTCATACAAGTGATTATAATAAGGCTTGGTGTTAAGAGGCGGGCATGCAAGTTAGATATAGAGTTTGATGTTTTCAACTACATTACTGTATTTTAAAGGTTGGTTTTTCTTTGTTTTATATTTCATTAGCTGGTTTGACTTACTGGTTTTTTCATTGCAGTTTTTTTATAAAGAAGGCATATTTCCAAAAGGCATCTTTTTTTTTTTTAATTAATGAAAGGCACTTTCTTGTTTACTTAAAAACAAAGAAGGCGCCTCTTTGTTAAATTTGAAAAAACTAAAGATGCCTTTCCCAAAGGCATCTTTACTACCCCCCTCACACATAATATCTTTTCCCCTAGCCCTTTTCTTTTTATTGTCGATTTACAAGCAACAATTTCTCTATTAAATGAAAATTCCAATTACAAATGCAAATACACTAGTCTCTTCCTTATGTAGGAACACATAATTGAAGCAATACTGAGAGAAGCGAACATGGTAGGTTTACCATAAGGAATTTGGTCATATATATTCTAAGGAAATGGAGTAAACTTTTTAATGGACTTAAGATTTGCACAATTAAAAGATGTGTCTTCCTTAAAAACATGTTATTTTGTTACTTTTAACTTGAAATGACACTTTTATCCATAACGTTATATGAGTTAGGTTTTGCAGTTTCACTTTTCTAAATCACGGAGAGTATTCCTTCATGTGATTAAAATAAATAAGATTTTTGGAGACATTGACATTTTGAAGTTGTTGAAAATGAGATATTTACTATCATAAAAACATTTATTTATTTTTTTAAAAAAGAAGCTCTGTAGAGTATCATATACCTTATAGATTCTGTAAGATATAAGTTTCACAAAGATTCCAAGATATTATGGGATGAGTTCTTATGGAGATCAAATACTAACCCAAGTTCTAACCTTAGGTAAACTGATGACTTAAACTCCATCAAAAAAATTGAAGTCAATTCGTGAAGAGAATTATGAAAGGATCCATGATTTTAATAATGTCGTGGTTCTAAATTGAAAGAAGGTGCTAAGGATTAGATTTAAATGCAAGAATATTCTATTGTACCGATGATAGAAGTTGTTGCTATTATTCCTAAGAATCTGAAGAGTTATTAGCAATTATTTCTTTCTTATTTAGTTTAATTTTGTTTCCTTTTAAGTTATTTTTGTATTTGTAACCATCATAGTATGAATAGGCATATGTAATCTTATGGGAAGATAGATTGATGGATATTATTATCCTCTTCCATTTTCTTTTTAACTTCTAAGCCGTTTTCATACAGTATATCCTACTCTTATCCATTTTCTTCTAATACTGTAGCAAGCAAACCATCTTAAAATATTACAATTCCAATGGGGCTCTTAGTTAATTGCCTTTTTAGCTAGTCAATTGCAATTTTTAGGATCTTTTGCCTAAGTTTATGGTTTTAGATTGATCCTATAGGGTTTCTAAGGTTTCCAAACACTTGCAATTCAAATTAACCAACTCTCATAGATTAAACCATGAGTTTAAGTAAATCTTCAATTCATTCATAGATTTAATTTCAGACTGTGATCTAAATGCACAATTCAATCAAATTCTTGGCTTAAGTTTAGAGTTTAAGGGGAAAAAGGAAAGAGCTTGATTATGTTTCATTAAATCCTAGAGAAATCCTTTTAGAATGAAGCTTAGACACATTAATTTATTGCAAACCTTTCATCCTATAAGCTTTAGTTTTCTATTGGTTTAAAGAGAAACCAAAGAACATGGTGATATCTTACTTTTATTGCATGTTCTTATACCAAATCTCAATTTCTAGTCTCTACAACAATAAGAATGTCTTAAGATTAAAGCCCATTAACCCTAAAAAAAAAGGAATTAGTGGTAGAAAGGGGGAGGGAGAGACTTGCTTAAATATTGAAAATCCTTTTACTTTATAACTGACTAAATACTTAATTAGGAGAGAGGGTCTAAGGTTTTTTTTGTTCAATAGCTATGAGGTGAGCATTAAAGGTCTCTTGATTTATATAAGCCTTAGCAATTAACCCTAAGAGTAGAAGAAGTGAAATTACCATCTTATCTTTGTTTTAGAAATAACTTTAGGGGAATTTCATAATTGTCTAACAAGTAAAATGAAGGAAATTAAAGATGAAAGATCGTTCTTTTCTATAACATCACATTATATTTTCCATTTTATGCATGGAGACTTAAATATATCAACTAGTGACAAGAATCCGAAATTCCCATTGGACTTAGTCTTGTTGACTTTTTCATTGTATTTTTTTTTTATGTATTTAATGAGTCCATGTTCAATAGGAAAATATATTGATTTCTATATAACTCTACCTATTATTGCCAAATATAAACATAGACATAATTTAGTTTGATTAGTTTTTCTCTAAACTAAATCAAATTATATAATACAACTTTTTATTTTTAATTTTTAATCATTTTGCACATTAGGAATTTTTCCAAGCATGAATCTTAGATCTAGTTAGAAGTTTACATACATAACATACATCTCATCCTAAACATACTAAATTCTTTTAATGATAACATGTATTGACACCATATAAAGATTGACAAAATCATGTTAATGTCATCATGGAATTTCAGATGTGTCTTAACAACTACTTTTATTTATAAAGTTAATATATGATATAAACTTTGGATCAATTTCTCATAATCTATGGTCATATAAGCTAAACACACGTACATTGTAGTAAATATAAACTTATGTTCCTATTAAATACTATATATAACAAAAGAATTATTTTAATTGCAAACAAAATACTACCTTTTGAGGTATTATCACATTTAATACTCGAATTTTTGTTTTTACTTAAGCACCCAAACTTGAAAGTATTAATTTACCACCTAATCAAACTTTTTAAGATCCCCATATTACCTCAACTAAATCTATTAACTGTTGTTAGTATACATGGAATTATCTACCGATTATAATATGTCATCCGTCAAATGTCATAATTTAACTTTAAATTAACACATGAACATGCCAACTTAGATTTGTCTTAAAAAAATAAAAAGGAAAATATATAAGAAGAAAAGAGGAACTCATTACAATATGTTAGGTGTCGATCAAATAGTTAAAGTAATAATACAATACTCCTTTAAAACCATAAATAAACTAAAATCAAAGAAATAATACAATTATTGTTTACATACTTATCGTGGAAAAAAAAAAAAAGTAGTTAAAACCCATAAAATCTAAAGACGACAAAGGGAATTCAAATCACAAACATAACTCAACGCTCTTTTAGTCCAAAAATTGAGACTCTAACCCTAATTCTTCTACAAGAGACTCAATCAGCATCCTTATGACTGGATTAGAAGCTCACTCTCTCAAAACATCTATAGACATGTCAGATTAAAGGAGAACCAGCCTTGCTGCCTCCTTGTGACTGAATTGAGATGTAAAATATCTTATTTCTTAGGTGTTAATCAAGCAACACAAAAGTAATTCGTCACCTCCTATGACAGCAAACATTATAACCATAGGTATATTATCGAGATCGTTTTCAATATTCCTCATGTTAACTAGGAATTGTGTGCCAAAAACTAAGCGTGTAATGAAACATGATAATCACAATACCAAAGAGAATGGTGATAAAGCCAAAGTAGTTGAAGGGAAGGTCTTATAGTGCCATAACTATTGGTTTGAAAGGTCTCCACTAATGGCTGATGTGGATTAATTACAATATCTTGCAACATCTCTAATCTCCCTCTCTTTATCCCCTGTTTGACTCTGGGTTTTATGGTGGTCTTTAATTGGAAAATGGTGACAGTGTTTGTAAGAGTAGAGGGGTGGAGAGCGAGAGTTAAGGGCAATGAGAGAGAGAAGGGCAGTGCTGAAGAGAGAGTGGTGAAACCCTACCCCTTTCGTGTCAAAATCCATAGATATGGGTAACAAATCTTAAAGTTTAGAGAAGACAAATAATGATTCAATATTTATTTTTAGTTTCTGTTTAGTTCAATTTATTTAATTTTAATTGTTATTTTTAATAAGAGCTTAAAGTTAATTAGTATTTTATTTGTTTTCCTTTTATTTTTTAAGACAAATTTGACTTAGCATGTACACATGTCATTTTAAAAGTTAAGTTAACTATATTTGACACATGACATGTTGTAATTGTTTGATAAGCTAAATGACCTTGAAATAAGTCAAGTAAAAAATCAAACCTTTTAAAGTTTAGGTATTTGAGTGTAAAAATAGCAAAAATTTAGATAATAGACATGACATTATGCCTTACATTGTTTCCTAGAAGACGATTCGATCCATTTTTTTTTTGTATCATTTTGGCTTTGATTTAGCAATTCAAATCAACAATAATTGTTAGGTTTGATTTACTTTGAGAATTTAAATCGGAAAGAAGACAAATCCCGTCTTTGCATTTATTTTTATCGTGTCTAGTAACTTTTGATAAAAGAAAAATAGGCTAAAACAAGTGAATAAGAAGGAATAAAGCATAACTTTATTTTGTATTTAATTGCATACGAAGGAAGTGGAACGAAAATTTTCAAACTTCTTTGTTTAGTTTATCTTAGCATAGTGAATCATACAAAATTATCCTCATTTTTATATTAGCAAATATTATTTTAAGGGACAATTTCATAATTATATTACATTTTCCTCCATATTTATTTATTTCTCTCCAATTTCAAGGAGAAAAGAGATCGAGTATAGAAATGTTTCCACCATTTTTCTTCGTTTCCTACTAATTTTCACACTTCACTTAAGCCGGCAAACACATCATTTACCCCATCTTAACTTTTTTTTTTTTACATTTCCACTTATTTCTATCCATCTACATAAAGTGTTAATCTACGGTTTTAGTTTGGTTATTATTATTTTTTCCTCCCCTCTTTTCTTACACATAATGAAACCTAAGAAATAAAAATAAATTAAACATACCAACTATTATTATATGCTAACTTGCAGTGGGAACATTTGGATACACTATTTCCACGACAACAAATGTGTATACACAGATGTCTAAAGACAACAGGAGATTTTTTGCATATGAAGATTGAAATATATATATATATATATATGTACATATGTTTGAACTAAAGGCAGGATATATTAAAACCCTCTAGCAAACGACTGAGGATCTTCCATAGAAATACGGAGTCAATTTTCAGCACCAATTTTCACTCGTCAATAACAAAAAATGTGGATTTCCGCTTTTTTTTTTTCCCCTCTTCGCTCAAGCTTGATAAAAATAATATAAAAAGCAATATCAAACAAAAAGCCCTTATCCAGCAAGCATTCACACGGCATGTTAACATAAATAAAATTTTTAAGTAATTTAAACTAACAATATGTCTAATATCTTTTTAAGTAGACCATAAACGGAAAGGAATTCATAAAAAGTACAAGAAATGAAAGGAGAAAAAATTGGAGAATTTTCATCATTAGATATAACCATTTAATTTTTTTTTTCATTTTTCTTTATTACTTAGTAATGCTACTGCATGTAATTAATAATTAAAATTAAGAAAAATATAATAATCTCGTGAAGACATTATATAAATAGTTTAAAAATCATGATAATTTTAATTATTAATTTATAAATTGAAAACATTAAGTATAAATAAGTAGAGAAATCCAAATATATATATATATATATATATATTTTTTTTTCCTTCGTTTGGTCAACAATAACTTTACTAAATTATTTTTTTTATTACCAACGTTTATACTTTTTAAGGCACTTTTATAACTTTTCAACATTATGGTTCTTTCCCAGAGAAGGAAAAAAAAAAGAAGAAAGAAGAAAGATTTGACACTGGGTGGAATCATTTCCGTCCATTTTTACTCTACTATTTTTTTCACCTCCTGCTAAATTAGCCAAACATACATTCCCTTCCATTTCCATTGGTTCCTACGTCTTTTCGCCCATCCAAAAACAGGGTAAACTTTACATATTCAGATACAAACTATAAGAAGTCAAAGGAAAAATGCCCAAATTGCCTGAACTTGCCACAGCAAAAACTTGGAAGCAAATAGAAAATTCCAAAGGGATGAAGAGCAAGGAACACTGCTGCATACATGCACGATGACCACACATTAAATCAAAGGATTTAAATAGATTATGAAAGATGAGTTTAGGGGTTGAAGAAAGTAGGCCCACACTTGCATTTCCATCCTTCTGGTTCATAATTTGTATATTCAACTCTTACTACTTGATCCGAGGTTGCTGGAATTTGAAAGGCATCACATGGCACACACCCTCTACATTTATGTGCACAATTCGGTGGTCTTGACCCCAATCTACTCAGTTTCCTTCTGTAATAAATCTCCCCAATTTGAAGCTTTTCACCTTCTCCCACTTTACCCTTATTAAAAAATGGAAAAAATTATAAGAATTGTTTATTTTGACTATAAGATGAAGAGGAAAATTAAGAAAGAGTTCGATAAAAGAGATGGACAGGTAGTTATGGAAATTACAAAGAAATTGTATTTATTTTTGAGATTTATTAGGACTTAAATGTTACAAAAAGGATTTTTAGGTGTACGATTAGAAGAAATGACAGAAATATTGACATAATTTCGAAGATTTTTCATGGATGGTCAGCGTAATTTACGCCTTTCGTATATAGTTATATGGTACCTGCTTTTCAGAATTCATGAGATGAGAATGTTGTTGAACCTGTAGAAACAAGTCTGTTTTGGCGAAATACAGGATATTAGTAATTGCTGAGAAAGAACACAAGACACAAACACTAAAAAAATATAAGAAAACGAGTTTTGTATGAAAATGAATGCCCAAAGAAGAAGAAGAAGAAGAGGAGGAGGAGGAGGAAGGGGAAGAAATGTGACATGCAAAATATAAATTAGTGGTGCCTAATTAATTACCTTTTTGAGGAAAACCAAAAGGACTAGTCATGACCGAAAGCAACGTTATTATCTTCAAAGCAGCTAATAATACTAAAGAATAACACAATCTTCTCTTCATGCTGATGCTTTGAAATTACTAATGATGGCAATGATAAGGAATTTGAAGAAAGACAGACAGAACCATAAGTTATTTTTATAAGGCTATATAATGAATCGGAAAAGGCTGCTGGGTGCCTGACTGAGGACAAGAAATAACAAAGGAAGATGTGAGAGAAGAGACTTAACTGGATTATAAATAATGGAAGCTTTTGGATATGTCAAGTTATACAATTGTCTAAATCTGTCTCTGAGCCTGCGACTGTAAGACTGTAAGCCAGCAGGCTTTTGGAAATGTCGTGGCACTTGAAGGGTGGATGGATAGATAAAGGGAGAGAGGGAAAGATTGCTTGCAGTTGAAGTGATTTTGGCTTCTTTGTCAAATAGATAATCCTTTTGACAGTCGCTTATTACTGCTTTTCTTCTTTACAAAATAGCTGGTTGGTTTGTGCAAAAGTGTAAAATTGTGAAAGAGATGTTTATACACTGAAATTGTTTGAAATGAATTGTTGAATTGGAATGAAATGTAGTGAAAATAAAATTATAATTTTTTTTAAATATTTATAGAATAAAGGGAAATGGAATTCTTATATAGTATTTTTATAAAAAAAATCATTAATTATTAAATGTTATAATCACCTAAAATATTAAATAGATCTTTTAATTATTGATGGTAAAATGAAATTGAAATTCCACCTCCACCTCCACCTCCGTCTCTACATCCTTAAATAAGGAAAAAGGGAATAGAATCTAAAATTATAATTTTATTTCAAACTAAAATCACATGTTTCAAGACTTCATAATTTTGCTTTCTATAAACATTACCAAATAGGAGAAAGAGAAAAAAAACCTAGATTTGTAATTTTATTTCAAGTCTATTTCCACAAACTAAACTGATATAAAAATATGTTTATAAGAAAAAAGACTTCAATAATATTAATGCTTTACTTGATTTGATGAAAAGTGGATAAATTCTAATAATATTTTAACACGTGAAATATTAATATATTATCATAGATGTGTTTAAATTTTATATATATTTGTCCACTACCTATCAAAACAAGTTATGTATTAGTTCTTGTTAATCAGGGTACTTGTAATAGGTTCTCATGTCAAAACACCCTCCCCCAAAACACTTTGTATATGTTCATTGATGGGAACTTAAAGTAGTTATTTATGTTAGGTTTAGAAAGTAGGAATGCATTATAATGGAATTGTAATTTTAAATTTTTTCTTATTCCTTATATTTGGAAGTACATTGTGAAAAGGCCGAATCATGATTCCACTTTCACTTAATTAATTATGGTTAACTAAAATTATTTTTATTAATTATTGTTAACTAAAATTATTTTTTTAACTTTTAAAGAAATTATAACATATAATAATTAAGAGCATTTTCAACAATAATTATATTGAGTATTTAATATCATTTCATTTTATTCCATTCCATTCCATTATATTCTATGGCTCTCTCTAAACATAAGAAATGATTTCTTATTCTAGTCCTTATTCGATCATTTCGAACTATTTTTTCATACCAAATATGATATTAAGGTCCCATAGTAACGTTTTAATTAACTCTCCACTTTATCAATGAATACTTCACCAAAATTATTTACCAATATTTTAAATATTTTCTAGCTCGTGTTGTTATAACCTTCCATGCCAATAAACAAAAATTTTGTAAATGTCCTTAAAATGTAAATAATTATTTTATTATTGCTACATATAACAACAACAACAATAATAATTAATTTAATTATTATTATAGAAAAATTTTAAAAATAAAAAGGATAGTTAATGCATTTTGTCCAATGGCCAAATTGGAAGAAGGGAGTGAAGCCCCACGCATATGTCTTTTGTCATACTTCAACAATTAAATAAAAGGGAAAAAGACTGGGAAATATTCGTGCTCTCCCAACCACCTAGGGTGTGAAGTAATGTAAGTTGCTTAAGGTTTATAAATAAAATAGAGATGCTCGATACGAGAATATATATCAAGCAAAGGTAACTGAGTGCTCTATAAAGCATCGGCTCCTAACTTCCAAAAATCTGACATTGTTAGATGTTGTTTAGGCAATATATGGCTGTTGGCCATAATTTGGCCACCTGGCCTAGTTTTTTAATTATAAAATCAATAATAATAATAATAGAACAATTATTTACACTAGTATTGAAAAAATATATTATGTATTAGGTTAAAAGGTGATAGTAACATGCCACAACACATGTTTTAGAAAATCGTAAGCAACATTAGTTAAGTAAATGTTTAAAAAGTGAACATTTACTCAAGAAAGGAAAGTTAATATAGGACTTTGTTGTGGCACTTTAATCATCTTTTCAAGCACCCTAATATACCTAATTGTAAGAAGATTTTTTTAAACACATAATATTATGTTAATGTAGCCTTTACTAGTAGCAATTAGACTTAAGGTCAAGTCAAGCTTACTCGAATTCACCAAGTCATAGGCCTGGGGGTCCTTAAACTGGGATCGGCCTAGGTAAGGCTTGTTCTAAGCCAATTCATGAAGGTTGCGAGTTCAACCTGTGCATTAGGTTTTTTTTTTTTTCCATTTTTTCCCCACCTCTCTTAAGAGGGTGCCATTTTTTCAAATGGATCTCCATTGTCGAGCGTAGTTTTTTCCCTCCCAATTCTTTTATAAATTAGTGTTTTTTAAACCGAATAGTATTAAATTTTACCCATTTAATGTTGACCCTCAACTATGACTTAAAGAAAACCGTTTTTTTTTTATATCTTAAAAAATACTTTGAAGTCACCACTCGACTGAAATTAGAAAAAAAAAAAGTTAAGTTATAACCAATCTAATAGTGAATTGATTATAACTTAGTTACTAGTCTAACAATAAAACAATTTTATAAAACGATTTTAGAAACCAAAGATCTCAATTTGGGAGTTAGTTTTTTTTAACTTTTACGAGTATCATTAACTTTTCAATTTTAATTTTAATCTTAATTTTAAAAATCACTCTTCAATTCTATAAAACAGAACTCAATTATTTTATCAAATTAGATAGCTTAAGTAATCTAAACTAAAAAAAGGAAAAATAAGTTTTTTATTTTTTATCGTCACCCAATAAATATCTACATACTCACTATTAGAGATCGGACGTATATAATTCTTTTGTGTAAAATTTTAGTGGGTTGGGTTTGTTTTAATTTGGAAATATGTCGAATTTACGTTTTTAATCCAATTTAGTTTATTTAAGATAATTTCTAAAAAAATTCTTAAATTAGAACTTTTATTTTTTTTTAAATTATAAAAAAGTCCCAATTTGGAAAACAAGTCAATTTGTTTTCGTTTTATTTTTTGGAAAATTTATTTTTCTAAGTGTCAAAACAATTTTTATTCACTAACCTGTTTATTTATTTTTATTTTTATTTATTTATTTCTTATTCCTTTTTTATCTATTTCTATTAAACTAAATAAATAAAAGACTAACCTTTTTTTTCTTTTCATTTTTCTTTCTCTCTCTCTTTCTCTCTTTTACATTTACATTTACATTATAAAATAAACAAATAAATAAGCAAAAATAAAATAAAATAAAAGAGGGTAAATAAACCAACAAAACAAACCAAGTTGGACCAAAAGCTGGATCAGGCGCGTGAGTTAGATATAAGCACGGATTTAGATCGAGTTGGGTTGGGTCAACACTCGAATTTGGGGTCATGCAGTAGAAGAGTTCAGCAGCAATGATTCAATTCGATCCTTACACCAAAACGAGCGAGCAATGACTTTTTTGTGTGTTTTGGATTGGATATAGGGGGGGTAGGCTTGATGCCTTAGCCAATGGAGGTAATTTAGGGTTGTTGTCGAAATGAAAGGTAGCAATGGTGGAGTTCCATGTTGTTTGAGGGTTGCTGGAGTCAAGAGAGGTGTTAGGTTGAGGGTTTAAGGTGGCGAGGAGTTTGGTCGTAGGGTTAGTTTGGGCTTAAGGCAATAGTTTAGGGTGGTTCGTAAGTTAGGCAGCTCCAATAGTTAAGGTTTAGCGATGGGCACTTGGCCACATGGCTAGGGGTCATGGTTAAGAGTAAGGATGACTGGGCTTAGTTGCTTGTGTTGTGAAGGAGCTAGCCAGAGTAGTGGTACACTTTGAGGGTGGCTAAAGAGAGAAAGTTGAAGAGAGAGAGAGGGTTTGATAGGTGTAAAGAGAGAGAGTGATAAAAAATGAGAGAGAAAGTGTTTGTGAATGAATCTCCTACTCATGTGTATTTTTGTGTATGCTTTGAAACAAACCCAAGACCCCTATTTATACATTAAATCAACTTAGAGAACAAGGAAAGCTAAAATTGGATTTGGATGAAAACTCCAGAATTTCAACTTTTTTCCGATTTTCAACCGCTGAATTGAATACGCATTTGACCAAATCTAGACAAGAATTCAGTCACTATTAAAACTAATCCATGTCTAATTTGTTAATCTACCACTAAATGGTACGTTTAAGTATGGAAAATGTGCTAAAAAAGAGTCCAAAGTAAGGGGTACTAGTCTATTTTGCTGGGGAAAGTAGAGGAAAATCAGGAAAAAAGAAAGGAAAGGAAGAGAAAGCGACTAACATAACGCCACATTAGCCGCGTCATCTAGTCACAGTGCACCACATATCTTCACGTGACACATAGCAGCTGACACGATAATGGGTAGCTGACGTGTCATACCACATGGCTTGCCACGTAGAACCATGTCAACTGTGAACCAATCCAATAATGCCATATGTTAGGGCATATGAAACAATGAACCCCTAATACATGGTAGTACCATTTGTAATGTACCCTTTGAAGAAAAAAAAAAGAAAAAGGCTTTCTATGCTTTTACTAAGATTCGAACCCTTAACCTCATACTTAAACCCAATTCATGCTTATGTGTTTTCTGTTAGGTCGTTGGCCTATATCTTGTCCACGTATTGCACATATGAGCTAGGTCAACTAGCACTAGATTTAAATCTAAGTACAAGTCCAATAGTCCTTTCCTCAAATTTATTAGATTAAGAAATCTATTCTATCTAAACTACTTAAAAACTTATTATTCTTTAATTTTTTTTTAAAATTGTTTATGACTTTCTAAGTTTTTCCTTTTTTTTTCATTTTTTCTAAATTTCTTGTTTTTTGTGTTTTTTTTCCTATTT
Organism: Lumnitzera littorea; assembly: GCA_024138015.1. Taxonomy (NCBI): domain Eukaryota; kingdom Viridiplantae; phylum Streptophyta; class Magnoliopsida; order Myrtales; family Combretaceae; genus Lumnitzera; species Lumnitzera littorea. Next base: position 20,288,076 of record JAMXBB010000007.1, read on the forward strand.
TCCTATTTTTTTAATATTTTTCCTAGATTTCTTATTTTTGTGCTTTTTGCTATTTTTTAATATATTTTTTTCTAAATTTCTTATTTTTTTTTATTTTCTTTAATTTTCTATTTTTTTATGTTTTTCCTAATTTAGGAATCCTTATCCTATTGAAATAAAATAAAAGAGGTAAAAATTAGGTATTTATCGTTGCCCCTATTTATGGTGAAATTTAAACAAAACTTTGCTTCAAAGACAAAAAAAAAAAAAAAAACATTATTTTTGCCTCAGGGATGACTTTATAACGACTAACTAGCTATCCTAAACTCGATTTACTAGAGATTTGGTGAAAAAATGAAGCTCGATTGTACCTTTCTAGGCTTACTAACCTAAGTGTAAGCATCTCTAGGAGAATAACAACCCTAGGATTGAATCGATCTGAAGAAGCTGGTTATGCTTTTTTAGGCTCACTGACCTAAAAGGGAGCATCTCTCGAAAACTAGTAATCCTAAGCTAGAATCAATTTAAAAAACCTAGTCGTACCTCTCTAGATTTACTAACCTAGGTAGGAACGTCTCTCGAGGACTAACAATCCTAAGCTAAGATCGATCTAAAGAACCTAACCATGCCTCTCTAGCCTCATTAACTTAGGTAGAAACGTCTCTCGGAGACTAGCAACCTTAAGTTGGGATCGATCTAAAAAACCTAAGCTCACTAACCTAAGTGGGAGCGTCTCTTGAGGACTAACAATCCTAAGTAGAGATTGATTTAAAAAACCTGGGTATGCCTCTCTAAGCTTACTAACCTAGGTAAGAGCATTTCTCGAGGACTAACAACCCTAAGCAGAGATCAATCTAAAGAACCTAGCTGTACCACTCTAGGCCCACTAATCTAGGCGGGAACGTCTTTTGAGGACTAGCAACCTTAAGCTAATATTAATTTGAAGAACTTAGCCATGTCTCTCTAAGTTCATTAACCTAAGCAAAAGCGTCTCTCGAAGACCAGTAACCCTAAGCTAGGATTAATCTGAAGAACCTGGTTATACCTCTCTAAGCTCACTAACCTAGGCGGGAGCGTCTCTCGAGGATTAGTAACCCTAAGTTGAGATCGATCTGAAGAACCTAACCGTGCTTCAGTAGGCTCACTAACCTAGACGGGAGCGTCTTTTGGGGACTAATAACCTCAAGCAGGACTTAATCTAAAGAACCTTATGGGCTTGCCAAAAGGAATTGACGAAGAGAAGCGCCCTACGAGCTCGCTAAGAGAACTTGGTGATAAGAATTACTCTATGGGCTTGCTAAAAGAACTTGGAGAACAAAAGTGTCTTATGGGCTCGCTAAAAGAATTTGATGAAGAGAAGCGCTCTATGAGCTCACTAAAGGGAAATGATGAAGGGAAGTGCCCTATGGGCTCGCTTAAGAGAATTCGGTAAACAAAAGCGCCCTTATGAGCTTACTAAAGGAAATTGAGGAGGAGAAGTGCCCTATGGGCTTGCTTAAGAGAAATTGGTGAACAGAAGCACTTTATGGGCTTGCTAAAAGAAATTGAGTAGGAGAAGCGCCTTATGGGCTCACTTGAGAGAAATTGGTGAATAGAAGCACCCTATGGGCTCGCTAAAAGAAATTGAGGAGGAGAAGTGCCATATGAGCCCTATGGGCTCGCTAAAAGAACAGAAGCCCCCTATAGGCTCACTTAAGACCTTGAAGAATGGATGGAAGACATGATAGTACTTTAAGAGCTAGCTAGGATTTTAACAATGGTAAAAGATGCGAGGTGAGGAAATTAAACTTGTCCGAAACAATACTTGATTCGAAAAAACTTACAGATAAACCCTTTGGTGAAAACCATTTACGTCAAAAAGATACTAAGGATAATTTCCTTCATTTGGGAAGAGTGAGAATGACCTAGACTATTGTGGTCAACTTTTTGAAATGAATTGAAAACTTGGTCACTTGGGCCGACATGGACTTGGAATACAGATTTTTACTTTCTCTCTCTTTTTTTTTTCTTTTTCTTTTCTTCTCTCTCTCTTTTTTTTTTTTTTAGTTTGCCAATAGGTAAAGAACCCTCCCTTGATAATCACGTAGGGCCTCTTATGTTCTTCTTAGCCTTGATGTTGTGCAGCTTGGTGAGGCCTTCTGATTTCAAATACTCTTATTTTTTAAGGAAAAAGTAACTCATGACTATTTTAGTCGAAAAGGATTTCTTTGCAAACCCTCAATCCAGATTATACTCTTGATAAATCCATTAGGTCTTTTCTGGTTCGGCATTTATGAATTTAGGCTTTAGGTTCAAGGGTTTCAAAAAGGACTGCTGAAGAGGCCTATTTTGAAAGAAAGAATTTTTATTAATTCCAGGTGTACAAGTTGTGAACCTTAGGGAAAAATTCGAAATAGACTTGCCCCAATTTCAAAAACAACTTTTATTAAAGATAGATTACCTTTTAAGATCGAAAGAGCTTTTACTATGTAAAGGTGGTATTGTAGGTGAGAAAGCCTGATGTGATTCAGCATAAGAGAGGTTTTATAGTGGATATAGAGATTTTGAGTTTTCGAGCTCGAACTGTGATTCAAAGCCTTGCATCTTTAGGGCTATTTGGGCTTTGACTCTCAACCTTTTGATTTGATTTTGCTGCCCCTGTTGGGATGTGATATATTTCTTGGGGCTTTCAACTTATACTTGGGCCCAATTTTCCAACCTCTTTTTTTCACCTTTCTTTATCTTTTTTTTTTTTATATTATTATTACTCTACCCCACTGTCTCTTGTTGTTCTTTCTTTTCTTTTGGCCTTAAGAATGATTGTCTCCAATGCCAAGTTTTTGCCTTTTAAGTATTTCAAGGCCCTAAATCCATGGATTTCTATTGTATGGGCTCGAGTGAGATAAGTATAGGCTAGAGGTGTTTAAAAAGGAATTGGCTTTTCTTCATTTCAAAGAAAAATAACTTGTCAAAAATAAAATTTATCTTTAAATTTAATGTTATTGAAGCAAGCACAAACCAATTTTATCCTTTTTTCCTCATAAATGACCTTAACCTCCAAATTACCTCATTGTGGAGTGGTTTTTGATAAGGTTTAAATTTGAAAATACTCTAAACTGCTCCAATGAGGTGAATAAGAGATAATTGTGTTTAGGATTTGAAAATGAATGCCTAACTTCATTTTAATTTGTGTATCACATTCAAATTGGACTTCTTTTAAGGAATGAGTCCAAAGTATTCTCACCAATTATGTCGCTCAACTCTCAATATGTTTTAAGGGTTAGTGTATAGGAGGGAGTTCGCCTCTTTTCATTCTAAACCTTTTCAAAAATGAGTTACCGCTTCTTTAAGAAGGGATTTATTTGCCTCAATGCTAATAACATTGCGATCATTCAATTGAAAAGGCAATATATTATTCCAGCTATTACAAAACTATTAAAAAAACAGACTTTATTGAAAATAACTTGATTTTTCTTTACCCCTACCTTAACTTCCTTCGTTCAAGTGTCCAACTACTTAAAACAAGCTGTAAGCTTATCAGAAGGCATTGGTATACTCAAAAGATAGGATCTTTAGGCAACTTAGTTGAACTACCTTCATGACTTAAAGAAGGACCGACATGTTGTAGCTCTGGCTAAATGACTTTTGCATTAATTAAATCTTGAATCTAGTTCTTCAATCTCCCGTATTTTTCAATGGAGTGCCCTCTTTGACCCATATGATAGTCACATTGTGCTTCTGGGTCAAAGTTGTATGATTTGAAATTCGGATTAGGAGCTTCATAAGCTATAATCTTTACTTCTTTTAGATGATGAAAGATTTGGGTCATCGAGATCTTCAGTTGAGTGAATTGTCTCCTCTAAGTCCTTAAGGCTTGTTTTTTTCTCACTCTTCCTTAGCTCTTTTCTCCTTAGGCCTCTTTCATTATTTAGGCTTACTGATATTTGATCAATATTGAACGTCAAGTGTTGAAATCTTTAAGTATTGGGCCCATTGCCATTTTTAGATCTATAATACTCTTTTGTAATGTGTTTACCTCTTCTTCTAGATTCGAGAGTCTCCTTTCCAAGTTTTAATCTTGAGATATTTGGAGAGTGGTGGTTATTGGGAATAAGATTTGCCATTATTGGGCCATCTAATGCATCATCCTTTCTAGAGAGGAGATTTTGTCATCAGCCATGTGAACCCGATTGGAAGAATTCTTTACTAGTTAGCAACTTTTCTTTTTTTATTTTTTGAAAGAAATCTCTTCTTTTTAAGAAAGAGAAAAGGAAAATGGAATATAAGGATAAGACTTATTTACAAGCTGTGAGAAAGTAGTAGAAAAATATTCCTAAGGGATCAGGAGCCTAAATATTTACAATCTTATAGGAAAAAAGATCTTAAGGATGTATAAGAGAAGAGATTAGAAAGAGTTAGAGTAGAAGGTATAGAGAAAAGGACTTAGAAACTTAAGGACACGACTCTCATGATGTTATTCAAATAGAAATTAATGAATATTTACAGGAAAAATGTAATATGAGGATATGCGGATACAGAGAAGAGAGCTAGAAAACTGATTATGATGTGGCAAAAAAACTTTTTATTGCATCTTTGAAGTTTTTCTTACATTATTCAAAAATTCATTACAAATAATCCCTAAAGTCTAGAGTCTTGTGATATCTTGGCTCCTCTTTGTTGAACCTAGGGTTCATTATTTGATTTTGATGAGAACAAAACAAAAAGTATATAATTAGACTTATTGTTTTTGAAGAAAACAAAACAAGTGGATGATTGAACTAAGTATTATTTGATTATTTTGGGATAATTGAATAAGTTGAATTAGCTTGCTTAATGATTAAATATATCAATTATTTTTATAAGAAATTTAATCTTTTGAAGTGGTGATCAAATGATCTTGAAGTTATATTGCAAAGAGTGTTCGTTTGTTATGTGTTAAAAGAATTTTCAGGTGATGTTTAGCCTACCGGGTTGACGGCTCAAGGAAGAACCGGGCTAACGGTATAAAGCCCTAGAAAACACAAAGAAAAGCTTATTGACCTGGAAGAATCAGCTTGCCGATTCACTTACTGATAGAGTAATTTTTACCAGCTTACCGATAGTTCAGAGTACCGGTATGCCGGTAAGTCAGTAAGTCAGTTTTAAATAGCTGTTAGAGCATTTAATACACAATAACGTGAAGAATTTAAGGAGTTATTATAAAAGTTCAACTACCTGATCAAAGGCTTTTAAGATCTGATATTTTATTGCAACTTAAAGACATTCTCTTACATTCTTGAGCTCATTTTACTTCTCCTTGGTCTCTTATACACTTATTTGCTATCAAACAAAAAGAGACATAGTTGTGTATTTGAAAGTCCTCACATTTGTAATATTGAGTAAAGAAAGTGATTTTCTTGAGTCAGTTGTAGTAAAAGAGATTGTGTAAGCTTGTGTAGCTCTTAGAGCAATTGGATTGTGAAATCAATAAAGTGGTGTGAAATCCTCGGTTGGAGGCATTGTGTGTCCGTGGAGACTAAGGGCTGGTCCGAACTCTACATTATGTCCAAGCTTGATCTTCTTTATCCTTATTTCTTTAATTTCCGCATTTATTATTGTTCTATTGTAGCTTTGATTACTTTTATTATTACATTTAGTCATTTATATCGAAAAAGAATTAAAATTTATCCTTAAACTCAATTCACCCCCCTTTTGAGTTTAGCCTAGTGTTCTTACTCTTTAATCTTGTCTCTTTTCTCCAGCTCAGTTGCCTTGATCTATCTAGCAACCTAGGAGATATCTTCAACATGGAACTTCTAGAAAGCTCTGACCCAATAATAGGTAACAATATTTTTAGGGAGTTCAATGACAGTAGCAAATGCATCAATGGGATTCATCTTCTGGACACTTTGTCTATGAAGGAAATCAAGTTTATGGCTCCGAGTATGGCTGATAAACCAAACCATAAGTAAGGCCATATTAGTCTTTAATTCTCTATTTTTCGCTTCTTGTAGACAATTAAGTGATCTGGCTTGTGTTGCTAGTAGTGTTGAGACATAAGATTTCCCTTCTAAAAATTAGCTCACTAGTTTTGCAATCCTACGATATATGTGAAATATCCCATTAGGAAATAAAATAGTTCCAAACGTTGCCAAGATATAGGCGTTGATCCTATATTGTTGCCAATCTTCAAAGCTACAATAAAAGAGTTTTTGGTTGTCATGGGACGAGGCCGTGAATCAAGGAAAAAGATCATCCACCTTAATGATTCTCCTGTGGGAATCTGCTCATGTTCTACATATTTCATATTCATAGAGGCTTAAGACCTTTTTAAAAACCTTTGCAGAATTAGGCATGATATCTGAGATTTATTTTCTATTTCCAACAGTGATATGGACTCATGGATGAACATGCAAACCCAATATCACACGTAACCAAAGGGGTGGGTCTAAGCCGCAAGATGGCTTGAAAAATAAATGATAGTCGAAGGTTAAGCAAGGGGGAGTTCCCGTACACCGACGAAGGATATAACACACCAACGCCTCACATGAGCTCAAGTCATACTTGATATAATGCATAAGTATAGCCAGGGGTCACTTGCCATTAGTCCATGCTCAAATAGGCTAGATACGAGTAGCTCAAGAGTAAGAAGGATACTTAGCTCGAAAGTGAATAAGTTTAGTGTATTCTCTGTATTATGATCTTTTGTTGTTACAATATGTATCTATTTAAAGTGCCTTATTAAGGCAAATTCTATGTTACAGAAAAGACAAAAGAAATACTATTTGCTAACTTAAAAGAAGGATAATGTATAGGAAATCATGAATTTGTGCGTGATGAATGTATTATGTCAGAAAGGATAGTACGGTTGTAAAAAAGGACATGGTACGCGCGTTTGCATGTTTTTATTCTGTGATTTTGACAACGTTATGGTCCAGGCAAGGGTAGACCTTTGTTCAGGCCTATTCGGCGTCAGAAGGGGCTGGATTTGGGTTGATTTAGGGATGGCTTACATTAGGTTTAGCTTCGGATGGTCGGCTCCTGACGGTTATGTTTGGCCTCGATATAATGGAGATTGTTGTGTTCTAATTTAGTGTTGGGACTATGGTTTAGTGGAGGGTTCGACTCGGCATGTTGGTTGATTACCTCGACAACATCTTGGATGTTATGGAGAGCAAAGTAGCTCGGCAGATTGGATTGGGACAAGCACTGCTTCTTGGCGCTTAACTCACCTCAGACAGCTCAACGAACCACTTGAGAGAGCCCTCGGGCTTAGGAACATGTAATCAGTCCTTGATCTCTATCAAATAGAGGGGACTCCTAACAGATAGGAGTATTCTTCAACGATTGGGCTCAATTGGTATAGGCCAAAGTGAAAAGATTGACTCTGAGGGTCCTAAAAGTAGACCAAAGCCAATACCATGGTAATATTGCTCTGGACTTTGAATAATGAGAGGATAGGCTTAATCTTGTCTTCAATGAATTTCTGTTGGTCTAGATTGACAAATTGAAACCATCTTTCAAGTATCCCCTTGGGCTCTAGAAGCTCATGGATATGGACTTATTTGAAAATGACCCGTAGAGGAGAGGACTTAACCGTTTTCTACAAAAAGGATGAAAATTACATCAGAACTATCATATTTATACGGGGATTACATCGATATTATAGATAAGAAAGAAAACATTTACAGGGAAAATATTAGGAAACTTCACAAATTACCACATTGTATCAATTTGCCGATTTTGGGACAAGGGTCCATAAATGCAATTAGGATAGGTTCTAAAAAAGTCTTTAAGTTTTGTGACCTCACTTGTTAAATAACACTTTCATTGGTCACATTAAACTTAAGTGAAGTGGCCTAATCAATCCTAAGTGGTGGTTACACCATAGCACACGTAGCTTACACAATAGCCCCCCTCCTAAGGTCCTAAGATGGCTTGGGTCTGACCGCATCTACCTTGCATCTTTGATGCAACAAATGACCCATAATATCCTAATGCATGTGGTAAAAATAAATATGATAATAGTATACACATGAAGATAATAATAGATAAACAGAAGTTGGGAGTGAATTCTAATAAAAAATATAGGGAAAGAAGCTTTGGTTTCGTCATTTCTTTTCTTCTCTTTTATAACAATGTTGCCTTATTAGCTATTTGTCAACCCCGAAAAATTTATGCAAGAAGGGTGAGTTCTAGAAGTCCTTAAACTTTGTGAACTCACATGTTTCTAAAAAACAATTTCTTAGTTACATCGAAGTTTAAGTAAGGTAGCCTAATCGGCCCTGAACGGTGGTTGCCCTACTATACTCGGAACGTACACAATGGTTCATAGTCCTAAGGTCTTAAGACAGCTCGGGTTCAATCTTATCTATCATGCATTCATCCCCTCTCCCCCCTTAAATAATTAAATAAATAAAATTAAACCTGCAAAAACATTAGTATAATTATGATACAAATAATAAAGAATAAATAAGTAAACAACTTACACTAAGGTGATTTTTAAAGATTAATTTTAATTTCGGAACATTAAATGGCTAACCCTCTTGACGGTTCTCAGTGGAGTTGCCAAGCTATCAAGCTTGGTTTTTTCCCTCCTATTTATTTTATAAATTAGTATTCTTTAAACCGACCAGTATTAAACCCTATCCGTTTAATATTAACCTTCAACTAAGGCCTAAAGAAAATTGATTTTTTTTTTATATCTTGAAAAAATGCTTTGGAGTTGGGAAAAAGAGTTAAGTTATAACCAATTTGGTAAATTGGTTATAACTTAGCTATTGGTCTAACAATAAAACCAATTTTATAAAACGGTTTTACAAACCAGAGATCTAGATCCGAGGGTTAGTTTTTTTAAACCCTTACAAGTACTATTAACTTTCTAATTTTAATCTTAATCTTAAAAATCACTCTTCAATTCTACAAAATAAAACTCAATTATTTAATCGAATTAGATAGTTTAAGTAATCTAAACTAAAAAAGGAAAAATAGATTTTTTATTATCGCCCCATAGGTGTCTATGTACCCGTTATTCGGGATTAAACGTACGTAGTTGTTTTTTTGTAAAATTTTAGTGGGTTGGGTTTGTTTTAATTTAAAAATACATTGGATTCACGTTTTTAACCCAATTTGGTTTATGTAAGAAAAATTAAAAAAAAAAAAGGTACTAAATTGGAACCTTTATTTTTTTAAAAAATTCTAAAGAAGTCCTAATTTGGAAAACAAGTTGATTTGTTTTTGTTTTATTTTTTGGAAAATTTATTTTTCTAAGTGTTAAAACGATTTTTATTCACTAACCTATTTATTTATTTTTATTTTTATTATATTTATTTATTTCTTATTCCTTTTTTATCTATTTCTATTAAACTAAATAAATAAAAGACTACTTTTTTTTCTTTTCGTTTTTCTTTTCTTCCTCTTTTTTTCTTTTCTTTTCTTTTTTCCTTTTCTCTCTCTCTTTTTTTTTTTTACATTTACATTTACATTATAAAATAAATAAATAAATAAGAAAAAATAAAATAAAAAGGGTAAATAAACAAACAAATAAAACTAAGCTGGACTGAAATCTGGATCAGGTACATGGGTTAGATCTAAGCATGAATCTGGATCAAATCGGGTTAGGTCAACACTCGGATTTGGGTCGCATAGTAGAGAAGTTTAGTAGTAACGATTTGGCTTGATCCTTGCACCAAAACAAGCGGGCGAAGACTTTTTTGTGCGTTTTGGATTGGAGATTGGGGGGTTAGGCTTGATGCCTTGGCCAATGGAGGTGGTTTGGGGTGGTTATTGGAATGGAGGGTAGCAGTGGTGGAGTTCCATGTTGTTCGGGGGTTACTGGAGTCGAGAGAGGTGTTGGGTCAAGGGTTTAGGGTGGTGAAGAGTTCAGTTGTGGGGTTTGTTTGGGCTTAGGGCGGTGGTTCAGGGTGGTTAGTAAGTTGGGTAGCTACAATGGTTAGGGTTTAGCAATGGGCGTTTAGCTGTGTGGCTAGGGATCATGGCCAAGAGTAAGGGTGGTTGGGCCTAGTTGCTCACATTGTAAGGGAGCTAGCTAGAGTAGTGGTGCACTTCGAGGGTGGCTAGAGAGAGAAAGTTGAAGAGAGAGAGAGGGTTCAGTAGGTGTAGAGAGAGAGAGTGATCGAAAATGAGAGAGAAATTGTTTGCGAGTGAATCTCTTGCTTATGTATGTTTTTGTGTGTATTCTGAAACAAACCTAAGACCCTTATTTATATACTAAATCAATGTAGAAAACAAGGAAAGTTGAAATCAACTTTGAATGAAAACTCTAGAATTTCATCTTTTCTTCAATTTTCAACTGCTGAATTGAATAAGCATTTGACCGAATTTAGATAAGAATTTGGTCACTATTAAAACTAGGCCATGTCTATTTTGTTAATCTACCACTACTCGCATGTTTAAGTGTGGAAAATGCATGAAAAAAGAGTCCAAAGTAAAGAGTATGAATCTGTTTTGCTGAGGAAAGTGGAGGAAAATCAGAGAAATAGAAAGGAAAGGGAGAGAAAGCAGCTAGCATAGCGCTAACGTAGCGCCACGCCAGTTGTGTCTTCTAGTCTCGATGTGCTACGTATCCTCATGTGACACGTGGCAGTTGATATGATAATGGGCTGGCACCATTGAATTGGCACCATGTCACTTGTGAACCAATTCAATGGTGCCATATGTCAAGGCATGTGGCACAATGAATCCCTGATACGTGGTAACACTATTTATAATGTGCCTTTTAAAAATAGAAAAAGGCTTTCTATATCTTTGCTAAGATTTGAACTCCTAAACTTATGCTTAAACCCAATGCCATGCTTATATGCTTATCTGTTAGGTCGTTGGCCCATGGCTTATCTATTAGGTCAGTTTGGGCTAGAATTAAATCTAAGTTTAAATCCAACAGTTCTTTCCTTAAATTTATTAAATCAAGAAATCTATTCTATTTAAACTACTTAAAAAATTTATTATTCTTTAATTTTTTTTTCTATTTTTTGTGACTTTCTAAATTTTTCCATTTTCTTTTTGCATTTTTTCTAAATTTCTTATTTTTTGTGTTTTCCTATTTTTTTGATATTTTTCCTAGATTTCTTATCTTTATGCTTTTTGTTATTTTTCTAAACTTCTTATTTTTTCTAAATTTCTTATTTTTTGGATTTTCTTTAATTTTCTATTTTTTTTTGTGTTTTTCCTGATTTAGGACCCTTTATTCTATTAAAATAAAACAAAATAAAAGAGACAAAAATTGGGTGTCTATACCTATATAATAAATTTGCATATTAACCCATCTAAATTTAAAATATGGAAAAAAAAAACTTCCATTTTATACTTAACATTGGTACAATATTATATCACATATTAGTATTGTATCATACATTGACAAATTATGTTGTACAAGAGATGTAATGAGGATGTGTCTATTATATTTCAAATGACGTACAAAATTAGATTTTTTTGTCACGTTGCATTAGCAGTTGCCTGCGTATTCGTTACATGGAATTAGACCATTGTAGTTCTAGAATAATTTTTATTTTAAAAAAAACTTTAGTTTGTTGGTCAATTTTTACATTTCAAGAAGACCCTTCATGTTTATGTAATTAACCATTTCAATTTTTTTTTTTTTTGGTAAAAAGTCCTATAATACAAACTAATTTTTATTCCAGTACTTTCAATTTCCAAAATATAACTTATATCGCTAATTCCTAAATTTAAAAAAAAAATTGTCAATTACGGGTTTTTTTTTTAAATTAATCTAATCTAAGTGTCGAATACATAAACTAGAAAAAAGGAAAATTGCAAGTACTAATCACTATTACCTTATGGGCCGCTTCATTCTAAAGTGGACTTGCGACTTCCTCCCAAAGAGTTGAAGTTACTAAAGTATTCGTCTTCTTCGGTGGAAGTCCTCATTGGCTCTTATTCTTTATTGGCTCTTATTCTTTATTGGCTGCTTTCCACCAATCTTCATCGCAAACTGTAACTTTCATGTCGACAAGGCTCGATGAGGTACGACAACAATTGAGAATAAATCCAACAATACTAAATGCTTGCTCTACTACCACCATTGAGGCTGGGGCAGCGAGAACATGTCGACCTATGTGAGATATGATCGAATATGTTTTTCTATGCAATTTTCATCACTCAAGAATGTCAAAATCACGGATACTGATATTATCGGAAAACTTAAAGTCTATATTCAGATAATGTTGTAGCTCTATCTATTGTCCTATACACCTAGGGCACTTAAACTTTTATGCTAGCAGCTTTTCCCCCATAAATGAGTAGTTGCTTGTTGTTAGGAGAGGAGACGAAGTAACCGTAGCTTGTTCATTGTATGTATAGAAGAAATGTTGGAATAGCGCATTCATTTCATCCATCGCTTGATGAAGCTCATTTGTTGCACTTATACCATATATATCTTATGTATCGAAAATGTTATCAATAATCAGATAGTACATATTCAAATAATCTTGAAAAACTTCTATTCTACATTGAGGGTCTAAAATGGTAGAAATAAGGTAAATGGAAGGAATTTCTCTGTAATATTGTAACCACCTTTTTGCCATCTCAATGACATACATTTGCAGTATTGGGTCCTGACGTACATTGAGCAAAGCTACAACTATGTTGACAGCCTCTATTATGAAATAATATACGCTAAGGCTATACACTTAGAAAAAAGTGTTAGTAGCATCATTAAAAACTTTGAGTACTTATAGTAACTTATCACAAATATCCTAATCTCTTATATGATTTCAGTTTCTTGAATATGATGTATGCAAAACCTATACAACAGTTCCTTATATGTAATTATACTTTGTAACATATCATATGTTAAATTCTAATAGTGTTTTACATCTTTTTTAAATTTTTTACAACTTTTACTATTTTCAAAAGTCCCTCTACATTTTATATAGAGAGGTTTTTTCTGTAATAATTTTAATTACATACTTTATCGGAGCCACTTTATATTCTAGAGCTTCCATACCTTTTTTAACATACAAATTTAAAATGTGTATGCACATCTTATGTGGAAAAATGTTTTACCCAAATCGAGTTAGCAAAGATTTTAGAGTTTGCTTATAGATGCAGTGCTTGCACTAGCATTATCAAAATTGATTGAAAATATTTTACATAGCAAATACTTCTCCTCCAAAATGATAGATATTATCCTATATATTGCTTGTGCTGTATGCTATTCATTGAAGAGCCTAAGGGCCAACAACTTTTTATTTAGTTGCCAATTATTATCTATTTAGTGACAAGTTACTCTCATGTATTAATATTCTTACCACCTATCAGTCCATATATCTATACATATTGATGCTTGTATTTCTAAGGAGCTGAATATTGTAGCTAGCTCTCTCTTACCTTTGTGATACAACTGTTAGTTAGCCTTGCATATTATTCTAGTATCAAATGAACAAGCATTTAGGTTTAACATCTCCTGTTCACACCAGAGACAAGACTTGCACTTACACGAGCTGAGAGAAAGATGCACGTTAGCAATGTGTTATACTAATGCCAATTTTTGCTTCTCCACATCATACCTGATTAATTTTGAGAATTAGGAACTACCATCGCATGTAATTTACTGTTGCGACTTGTTAATGTCGTACTCTGTTGGATGCTTCCTTTGCAAGTGCCTTGTCAATGTACCATACTTGTTGCCATTTATCCATGCATAGTTTACAGTGCAATAGTTGCATTGTGCACATGAATTCCTACATTCATCTACAATTTTAGTGAAATATTTTGAAAATATGTTAGATTTTTCAAGTCTCAAGGGCTTACTTGGATCGCCTTATGGCAACTCCTCAATATTGTCTCCACATACAACTGCACCTTCCTTACCCTTATGAGGTTCTTCCTATTGGTATGGAGTTTGGCACTCAAAACCAGGAGGAATTGTAGGAGACTCCAACAAATCCTCAAACCGTTCACTAGTGAAGTTGTGGTGGATACCATAGTTGTTGACATCAAGGGTTTACTCATTCTGGGGTTTTTTTTCCTTTTCTACTAGATTCTTTCTTGTTAGAAGAAGATTTACGAAAAAAATGATCAATTCGTATTTTTAGTGTTTCATAACAAAAGAGGAAGCAGAGTGCAAAGTATTAGCGTATATAGGTTGAAAATTTCTATATTATGTGTAGTGGATATTATGGTTTTTAAGAATAATATTTTTAGTAGAGTTTAGCAAAAAATATTGTTGTAAATAGAAATAAAGTGTATCATCTGAAGTAGGTACGTTTATGTAAATAAGTATAGCGAACATAAATAAACTTCCATAGAGAAAACTTCAACTATTACGAAAAATATTGTTGCTTAAGAAATGAGTGCAAAGCAAATGAAATGCGTGTAGTCTGTAGAATGATTTTTCCGTGAGAGTCAAATGAGTGGTGCCACTAATATATAGTCTATTCATTTGAGTTTAAAATTGTGAAATTAACTTTTCAAAACATTCATTTTATTATTTTCAAAACAATTGAAAGTTTGCAAATTTTTACAACGGTTTTCTTTTCTTTTTAAAATTGACAAAGTGATTTTAATTTCATCTGTCCATATACTATTTGATATGCTAAAAAGTTATAGTGATTGTTTGAAAAAATTTGATTCATTTACTTTTAATTCTATAAAGCTTTATTGTGTATATCTGTGTCAAATTTCAATGCATTGAATGTAATGAATTCAAAAAAAGCTACCCATACTCTCTTCTTAGTTAACAAAGTTGATAGATGTGGTTTACATCCAATATCCCATCAAATAAGCTTTTCTTATTCCTTTTTTTTTTATTTTTTACTATTCCCTTTGCAGATAAAATAGTTGATACTTAACAAAAGGTGAAACCTTTTGTTTCATCTATAGAGGAAATAAAAATCCTAATAGTTTGACCATTATACTCCCATTAAAAATTTAAAATGACAAAATCACTCACTTAAAAATAGGGGTAGATTGGTAATTTTAATCATATGCTCAACTTAATGTTTCAATTAATGAGTGAAATAAATATTGAAAAATGTGTTCTTTGTAATGAAAACTTCAACCAAGTAAACACAATAATAATAATTTGTAACCTATTCTTTGGTAATAATTATTTCTAAAGTATAATTTTTCTATTCTTTCTCCATTCCATTGGAGAAAAGTAAATGCACCATAAGTATATAAAAAATCAAGTATCTTTGTTCAACCTATTAATAGGTGGAGTAAGAGCACCGATTAACATTTGTTATGATGATAATAGTGAGCATGAAACCATGATTGGTAGAAAGCCCTAGCATATACACTGCTCGTAGATGAAGATTCCAAAAATTTTAAACCAACGCCTAAAATACTCTGGTACCTTATAGATATCCTGAGGTACATGTGGTACTTGTGAATTTTTTAATTTCTTATGTTAAAGTATAGCAGCTATTAATGCCACAAATAATGATATTTAAATTTTAAATTTGTATCACTTTCATAAATATAGATAAATTGTAAATATATACCCTTATATTTACTCTATATGTACATAAACCCTTTATTATAGAATTGAGCATTAAACTACCCAATTTTTCTTTTCTCCCCCATATTCTAAATATTTGGAAAACTTTGTTTTTAGATTCTATATTGTTATTTTTCCTTAGATAAAATAATTTAAAAGTACAAAAATCCTTTTTCATTACCTTTCAATGAGCAAATGATCATTATGAGACCAATAACATTTTCACGAAGATTCGAATATTAACGCTTGATGTCAAAGATAAAAGATTAAATGCCATGAAATATAAGGAGATTTATTTTATAATTTAGTTAAAAATAAATTATATTGGTGCAAGCACAATGAGTTTCAGTAAAAAATATAGAATAAGAACGAGATACAACGAACTTAAACCACGAAAACCAACTCGAAATGGAAATGCAAGATGATGATGTTTTTGAAGCTTAGGTTCCATTTACTTTGAGGAATGGAAAAGACTAGGAATAACAAAACCGATCTTTGAAAATAATCAATATTGTCAAAGATCAACCTCGAGTTGAGGGCTAAAAATCAAGAGATTTGATTTGAAATCGAATAAAAAAATTACTAAAATATTATATGTATCTCAAATGGTTAAAATATCTAACGTAATAATTTGAAATGGAATATACTTTAAATTAATAGTTCTTCTGAAAAGTCTTTACATCTAACCCATAAATGGAGCACTTTTGCGATTTTAAGTGCAATGTAGAATTGCATTGAAAGTCTCCTTAATATTTCTTATGTAGATTTTATTATATTCTATTTCATGTTATTCACGTTAGATATGATATTATTATCTTTTATTTGATTAGGTTTAGTTTCTTTTTCAATTATGATAGGTATCTTACTTTTAAGATATCTAATATTTTATTTTCTAGATTTATTAAAATTAGTTTTTTAAAATATTAGGTCTTATTAAGCCTATAAATAGTAAAGCTTATAACTAATTAAAGAAGAGTGACTTTATTTTCTCAAGATTGGTATAGTGCTTTTTTTTCATCACCTATGGTAGGAAATTATCAAAATCTCATTATATGGGGTAAGGTCATACAATTAACCAGTGATATGAGACCATCATTTTAATCAAATGGTGTGAGATTATTAAATATATATTTTTAGGTTTTATTATTCTTTTATAAAAGAATTGTTTAGATTAATTTTCTCATCGATTTTTATACTCTTTCTAATTTTTCATTTTTTTTATAATTTTCACTACACACTGTCCTACATCAAATTTTGTATCAAAGCCTACCCTTAGGTTTCTTCTCGGAGCCTAAATTTAGAATTCTTTCCTTATCAAACAAAAGAAAAAGAAAAACTTTTATTTTCTTTGTCATTTACCCAAAAAAAAGGAAAAAAAAAAAGTTGTTTAATGTTGGAAAAACCCAAAGTGATATAATTTATTTTTTCTAAAGAGGATGTTAGAGGCATTATGAAAGAAGCAAGCATTACATCTATTGACCAAAGCTAAATCTTCTCAAGGCGGAGAAAAAAAAATTGATTAACAACAGGAAGAGTTGCTTAGTCATGATTTCAAGATTGGTTTTTGTTGATTGTAGTTTAATCTAAGAGAATTAAGAGGAAATTTAGGAGAGATTCCTAGACAAATCTTTTTAAAAGAGGGGAAACGATGGAAATAAAAAAAGAGTAGATATGAAATGATAATACTTTTTAGATAGATTTTATTTTATTCTATTTCATGTTGTTTAGGTTAGATATGATATTATTATCTTTTATTTTATTTGGTTTAGTTTTTTTTTTTTTTTAAAGCATGACATGTATGTTACTTTTAAGATATCTAATATTTTATTTTCTAGATTTATTAAGATTCAATTTTCTAAAATATTACACCTTATTATGCTTATGAATAACAAATCTCATGACCAATTAGAGAAAAGTGAATTGATATTGAATAAAATGTTATTTTCTTGGGATTGGTGCAATGCCTTTCTTTGTTAATGATACAAGGTGATCCTTTTTCTCTTAAATGGTGTAAGATCATCAAAATTTTATTGTATGATGTGAGGCTATTATCTTAATTTAGTGGTTTGAGACAATTAGATATTTAATTTCAGGCTTTGTTATTTTTTAATGGAAAAATTGTTTAAATTAATTTTTTCATTAATTTTCACACTTTCCCTAATTTTTCATTCTTTTATAATTTTTACTTCCAATAATGTCTTACCTTACATTATACTACTTATTTAATTTCACTTGTTTACTCCGATATTTAACTAATATGGAATTCTTGATTTCAAGGATAAATTAAAATGGTAACTTGAGTCCCACTTGACTTTAGTCTAAGAGTAAACTAACAAGCAAAATCTATAAAAGAATGTTTTCAATGTATTGCAAAATTCTTGAGCCTTAGTAAAAAGTTTTAAATGCGCTTTCAATAGTTTATTGGTTTTTTTAGTTTTTTTTTAATCAGGTTCATTCGAACCTAGCAGACCCGATCAAGTCACCCAGGTTGACTGGTTAGGCCGAGTCGGTGAAACACTTGGTTTTTAAGGATGGACCGGCTCGTTCCCACAGCTTGTTTTGTCAAAATGGATTGAAACAACCATGCCAGTCTAGGAATGACCACATTAAGAATAACTATTACCAAGTAGTTAATAAGATGTACTCCATTTATTACTTCTCATAAATCTCTACTTTACAAAATAACCATCCCATATTTACTTCAAACTATCCTATTACATTTATATCATTGCAATTAGAACTAAAAGAAAAGTATTAATACGCATTATTTGGACTTCGTTTTTTCAAAAATGCCGTTGGATCAAAATTGGATTGTATCTCATATTAAATTTAGGTCCATGCAAAATATTTATAATTTACTTTCTTTTATTATTGTGTCTATTTAAGATTTAAATAGATTAGTCATGCTATTCAATTGTTACTCAAAAGGTGGAAATAAGTCATTCTTATATAAAAGGATAGACTTGAAAGGAAAACTGTGCTATTCTCGATTAATTGAACAGTAATGACTCTTGAAGTAAGAGGATGCTCTAGGATGTTATTAGAAACATTTAGAAACTAGTATCTGCCTAGAGCCTATGTATCGTCTCCTATCCATTTCTTTTTATCAAGTTTGTCGACAACTTTTCTCCATATGGTTGAGTAAGCTTGATAATGGATATTTGATGTTGTAAAGTGGTTTCCATCTCTAAATTTTAGGAACCTTTACATGTCGATATATTAGGGCTAGTACTTTGTCAAGTTGATGATGAACTTTTTATGGCCACCTATCCACTAGGAAACTATCCTAAAATCTGTATAATTGTACTCTATTTACTATAAGGCACCCAATATTTCTTTTGTAAATGTATGTAACAAAATTAATACATGCTTTAGGTTTTCATCAAATAGTTGCATTTATCAAAACTTACTCGAACATGGAACTTTTGAGATTCTATATGATTAGATAAAATCTACTGTAGATATTAAAAGTTATATGATAGGTTTCTGACCTAATTTATTAAAATTTGCTCCTACAAGACGATTTTGGGGGGGGGGTTGTGGAAAAAAGAAGGAATGAATATGGGAAGAATACCATCAAGATAAAATTTAAAAATACATTAAACTATGTACTATATTATCCAAAAAAGGATAACAAGGTTTTAAAACTTAAGACTATAATTAAAATTTCAATAACTTTTCCTTCTAAATCATTCAAATTTAGAGAGGAGTAAAAAGTGTAGCTTTGAGGAAAACTTTCTACCTTAAATCCATCTCCTTCATTTACCATCCATTTCTAAATAAGAGAAAATTTCTTAAAATTTACACTTTTCTTCTACTTTCTTTGCTCTCTCAATTCTTTTCTTCATTCTAAATGGTTTCAAACTTCACTATTTTATACAATCCACATATAAAATGCCATAATGGTAATACCTAAACGATAAAAATGGAGGTTTGATTTATTTATATCTTTTTGTTGATATCAAACTTATTTAATCAAGGTTATAAGCTTTGATGATAAACCTTTTATAATATTCAGGCATATATATTAGATATTAGTTGAATATACGGTACAATCGTCATATAATTGAATATATATATATATATAATTTACAACATTCACAAGGAATCTTATAGCCTATAAATTTCATAAGGTATAGGTTGTTTACTAAGAAGGTTTTAATTCTAGATTACAAGAACTTGTACAAGAGTAAGGTAGAGCATTCATCTTCTACCTTGCTTGTTTCAAAATGTTATATACTAAAAAGAACATTGCATTGCAAATTTGTACTTTTCTCAAAATAATTTGATATGTTGCCTAATACCTTCATTAATACTTACAGATGATCCTCTTAAACTTTGAATTAAGTATGGCTGAGACCTCATTAATTTTAAAGTACCTTTTAAGATCTTCTAAACTTTAATAAATTGACAAAATAAAAAGTATATATTTTTTTTTATTTTATTAGAAATAATCACAATATTATCAAAGTTTACAAAGTCTTAAAGTATATTTTGATAAGTTTAAGGGATATTTATTTACTCAAATCAAAATTTACGAGGTTATTTTTAATCTATGGGAATTATTTACTAATTTATCAAAGTTTGGGAAGTCAATCCATAGCTAAGTCAAATTTTAAAGGAGTTATTCGTATTTTTCCCTTAATATTGTTGTCTTCAAACTAATTTTTTATGAATATGTGAATAACTTAGTTCTATCCAATTCATTTTTCTTAAGCAAGGTAGATGCAATAGATCCATATTCAATTTATTAGATTTGTAAGGAAGAATAAAAAACAATCCCAATCCACTACTTGTTGGGATCCAACTTAATTTATATAACTCTTTGTTTATTGAGTCAAATTAAGGGCTTGGAGCCTCCATTTATGTAATGCTAATAATTTGTGTTAGGGAATTGTGTTACTATATCTATTTCTTGTAGAATTTGTGTCAATACAAGAAAGGTATGAAATTGATTATTGATCACAAATAATTCAGTTAAAAATCAATCTTACTTATCTATATCATAATCGTGTCTTTATAATGTATATTGTGCCGTGTCCAATGTTTTCTCTATAATTATTTTCTTAATCATGTTATATGTTAGGTTTTATAAATTAGAAAAAACGCAATGGAAAAATATATTACTATAAAATCTATCATAGGATCCTTGTGTAACATGTAAAGTAAAATTATATGTCAACAAAAGATTATAAAATTACATTCTCTTTTAGTGAAAATATAGGGATGGAGTTCAATTGCTATATGAATACTGATTTGTTATTTTCAAACGTGTTCACCACAAGGACTTCAAATATAATCCTTCTAGTAGTATCTATACACATGTTAACAAGAGGAAATTATAATCCTTTATATCATTAGATAACTTTGATTAGGATTAGAATTCTAGAAAGCAAAATGCCATATTCCCTTTAGTGCTTTTTCGCTGGTATATCTCTAAATGGAAAATTACAAAACTCTTTTATCTGCTCTTGTCTCTTTTAAAACACCATATTATGTTAATTAAAATTAATGAAAGGGGCTTTTCATTCCATGAATCTTTCAATTGCATAACAATTCTTTTACACTAAAAAGCAATAATAAAAATTCATAGCTTTAAAAAAGTACTTAACCACAAATATATACTATACGGAAAAAAAAAATGTTAATACAAATTACTTCTAGTTTATTATTTCAAACTAATTTATTTTAGCTTTGAAATATTGACATTATTTTAATATCCACTGAAATTACTAGTCAATTACTTTATTCTAATAATCGTGCTATATTATGCAACATTTTAGGTTTCTATACATGAAAGTGGTGTTTAATTAAATATAAACTAAGGTAACCCACAAATAATAGTTTTTGGTCATCCAATGTAATAGAAAAGTTGTGAATAAGAAATCACTATGAATCGATTACTATATAATTAAATCTCTTTATCAAATGATATTTCGATTAAACCATTACATATCATGTTATCAATGTTTAATTATTTTATTTGATTTCAAAGATAAAATAGACCCGATAAAACTTGCTACGGCCATGAACATGGACTTGGACTTATAAGTCATTATTGTCTTAATCAAATGACTCTAGATATTGACTCTTTAATCTAAGAGAGTTATGAATTTTATTTTGACTCCTTACAATTTTCTTTATATCTTATGCCGTACCTAATAACCGTTTTATTTATAATCTAAATAAAGACTGCGTTTAATAATATCAAAACATAATATTCAATATATAAGATATATGAAGGTTCAAGGGTAGAGATTATTTATATTTATTTATATAGAGAAAAGATCAATAACATTAAACATATGTTATCTTCTATTAGTGAATTATGTTTGATGTACCGCTTACATAACTCAGATATCTTTCCCTCAATTTAGTAAGAATAGAATAATATTAATTATATAACGTGTTGATCCAAATATCTATGTCTCATCTAAATATTTATTCGACATTAGACAATTTTTAGATAATACGATATTATATAATCCCATTGATAATACACTTTTATTATAATTCTATACGCACTCTAATTATCTATGGAATTTTATTATAAAATATATACAAGTGGAAAAATATATAAATACAATAAATACTTGTTTTTATAAATAATATTTATAAATGTTTCAAAAGTATCTTGGTACATTGTTTATAAATTGCACTCATGTCGATATTATAGTGTTTGGTCAACAACTATTAATCTTATATTTTTTTGGATGTATGTGTATGTATATATGCATATATATATATATTGCTGAAACTGGACGAGATAAGCAGAACCAGATAGTACAAGTATAAGAAAGACAATACAATATGATATTATTGTATCACTTTTAGTTTAAATAGTATTTGATAAAGATTTTTAAAGAAAATTGTATGTTTATTGTCAAAATTAAAAAAAATTATATAATTACAAATTATACAAAAAATATTATCAAAATAACAATACTATGCAATATTTTTAAAAGTACATTTGAATCTACATTGCATTTTCAAGATACTAGGTACATCAAAAGTAATGTCTCATCTTGAAGGTGCGACGTATGTATAAATATATCGTATATTGAAAATGCGATATATATATAAATGCTAATGTTGTTATATTTTTAAAATGCGATATAGCATTTGTATTTTTGTAATATTTTTTATATAATTTGAATTATGTAATTTTTTTAAATGTTGATAGATATGTATTATACTCAAGATTTTAATAATCTTTTATTTGGTATATATAAGCATCAAAGTCAATATTGTTTTTTGACATTTATTTCTTCATATTATATAATATTTATTTAATAATATTTTTATTTTTTTAAAGAATTACAAATTTTAAATATTTTTTAATATTTATACTTTTAGTAATGTCTAATATTTATATAATTATATTTATATTTTCAATACATATATTTCTGTTTAGTGAAGTTAATTTTTATATCATATTCTAGATATGATAAATTTTAAGTATTTTATCTAATTTGTAAAATCCTTTATTATTTAGTAATTAAATTCAAATTGTAACCAAACATTGAAAAAAAATATTTTATTCAATTTAATTTCATAAATTTTTGTACAAATAAACAATATCATTATATTGATGCGATACAAATATGGCCAAAAGCTATAGCAATGACAAAAGGCACCAAAAGAACACATTAGCTTACCATATTTATCCAATCTCTTTGCTTTTTTTTTTTTCTTTTTTTCTTTTATTATTAATCCAAAACCTTGTGGTTGAAATCTTGGCGTTAATTTAAGCAACAAAATTCATAAAGAACAGCTGCACTTAATCTTCCGTTGGTTGGACCCCTGTATGACAGAGCCTCTGCAAGTAATGTCATTTTTGACAAGAAAGGAAGGTCCTTGAACGAAATGATTGGTCACTATGTGGTTCTGGTACTTTCGTACAAATTTTCCGCAGTGTTTATTGATGATCTCATTAAATTTTTTTCCTTTGCCATTTTGCTGATGTGGGCCGCCCTTTCAAACGGCACCTTATCGTAATTGTATTGTATTTCGAATTTTTCGCGCTCCAGAAAATATATTTGTATATATGTATATATATATTCATATGTACGTATGTATATATATAATCCCTAACTTTTAAATACGTGCGCTCAGAAATCTATTTTATAGTTTTGCCTTTGTATAGAAAAGGGAATACTAAAATAATAAACAATTGAATAAAAATAACATAAAATGAAAATAAGAAAAAGTAGGATGGAAACGTAAGGCCCTTTATTGAATGTTTATTGTGCAGCTCATTTCATGAATCGTTCCCAAAATAGGTCAGACGACGTACTATATTAAGGGCAGCCTATTATGTTATCCTTCAATGACTACGCGACTGACCCATTTGAAAGCTACATGTGAAGAATTTCATCCGGTTATAGATAAGGATACAAGGGATTTATCTGTTTTGAATATCAACCTTTATTGAGAATATGATAAAGAAAAGGACTTACATATAGAAACATATATTAGATCATTAGGGACTTGGTAAAATAAGTAGACCTTTTATCTAACTCTTTTTTTTTTTTTTTTAAAATCCTAATGTGGATGCCTGGATGGTGTATATCAATTTCAACCAACAAGTTATGTTTGCACATCGAGCAAAAAAAAGATGTAAGGAAAAAAAGAAGGTACTCTCAACTATACTATCCTAAGTGTCTAATTTCAATTTTAATTTCTTGATTATGGCAAATAAACCACGATCATCACTTATGAAGGGATCAATTTGATTCGGTTTTATACACTTTACCACCTCTAATTGAATTGAACCGAACCTTTTATTACAATTTGTTTTGTAATTTTTGTAATTTATAGTTTGCGGTTTCAACCATTAACACAAATTATAATTTATATGTAATGTGAAATATCAAAATTGACAATAAATGAAATGAAAATAAATATGGACAAAAACAAAACATAGCCATTTGTCAATGTTCGTAAAGTTCTATAAGATGTGAAGTATAAAATAAACAATTCTAAAATGATACTGGTAACTGAAATAATCTTGTTTTGAGTGCACATAATAGACATGACTATACTCAAGAAAAACAATTAAGGGGAACATATAAATAAATATCCTACCCAAGAATATATTTTTAGAAAGGAAAAATGTTCAATACAAACATGCCACCCTTATTGTGCTTGCCTTAAAGTACATGAATCATGAATTGTCTTTCAAAAATATTGAACCACCAAAAAAAGCAAAATAAGTAAAGAAAAATGCTTGGAGACAATTTTTACTTTATTCCATAGAATATGTTTTTATCAAGGTAGGGAGATTTTTATGAATGTTGAAAGGTTTAAAATTGTGTGATCCAAGATACCATAAGAGATTTTTGTCATACCATATCAATGATAGTTGTCATGAATGTGAAAATAAAAAATAGCATGACCGTGAAAACATAGAAAGATTAAAAAAGAGAGAGAGAGAAGGGGAGCATGTATAAGTTGGTATTCTCAAACTTATCAATAAGCAATTATTTCAGCCCATGAAGGGTTTTGTACTTCAATAGGCTTTTTTTTAAAAAAAATATTCCGAAAAGGGGTCTAGGTGGAAAGTTATTATGCGCATGCCCTCTTTGTTCATTAGTTTCTTTTTTTTTTTTTTTATTGAAGGCGCATAAAGAAATTTTGCCTTCTTTAAAATGAAGGCGCAATAAGTAAACATACCTTCCTTGGACGTTTAGATAAAGAAAGGCACAAATACAATATATACCTTCCTTATAAAGAACACGCATACAATTATTACGCTTTCTTTGTTTTTGGAAACAAAGAAGGTGTAGTACTTGTTTGTGCCTTCTTGACTTACCTTCCCTATCCCCTTATTTATTTGACAAATGCCTTGAGAATACATGTAAAGTAACAAATGTATATTAAAGACAAAGCAAAACATCCTCTTAACACTGATAAATCTAGAAACTACAAGCATAACACACAAGCACATGCATTCCTACCATTAAGATGTACAACTTAGCACATCTATAAATAGTTTGATAGACTACCCAACGCGATTGAATCTACTAAATGAAATAGAGTAAAGGGTATAATTGTAGTGAATAAACAATAGTCAGTGTATAGTAAGCCAATGTATGACGTCATTTATAACATCCCTATACACATCAAAGGGCAAATGACGAAAATACAAAAGAATCTAATTAGGTAATACAAAAGTGTCCATATACAAAAACTTTTTCTTAGATCTTGTAAGGTTTCTCCCAAATTGGGTAAGCAAGGATGGCATTCGACTGAACGTTCTCTCAGATGGTTGAAGCTCAAATGGATGTAGGAGAGTATCATTAAGGTTTCTAGGAGGTATGAGACTAAGCTGCAATGGTGGTTGCTGGGTGACACCCTCCTTCATATTCGAACTCTACATCCAACTAGTTCACTACTTTTGAGGAGTTAGAGAGGTGTGCTGTGGAGAGATTCTATCGTTAGCACTTGGGGCATGGAACGAGCTGGGGTGAGTGTTAGAGCTATCAGAAGGTACTATAGTGCTATCAATCTCGCTTAAGTCAATGAAATGGTGAGATTTTGATGACATGTCATCGTTTCGGTGTCCTCGACCATGTGTTAGACTTGCTTGACCTCCCCTAGTACGAACTCTATCCTTAGCCTATAGGTGGAGGGAGGAGGGGTGTTAGTAGTGTACGGGATCTAGCATAGCTGCCTTATATCAAGATCAATCTGCCATGCTCTTCTGGATACTAAAGGCTATTGTTGATGATCCCATGGGCAGTATCCAAGTCGTCATATAGTCGTACCTGACATAGAGTATCTACTTGCATTGCATGAAGCAAACAATGCTACAGTCATGATCAGTTAAGAGGAAGTAGACTTACAAAGTATCCTATCACTACATCATGATGAGTGATGTACCAGCGTATGTGCTCCTTATACTAGTTGAAGTAAGCGAGATCCATACCTCGCAGGCCCTACGGATGTACCAACTACATGTGGTGGTTTGCCTAAGTAGCTATGTAACCTTGATGTGCAACCATCTAATCTATGTCCATCTTGCCTCTAAGGTCAATTTGGATGAAAGGCAGCCATAACACTGCAGGGAAACTTGCATCCTCTAAGTACGAGATCATGCGATCATCTAGGCTTAGTATACTTATGCAAGCTTGCCTCAACTTGATACACTGTAATATGGTCTAGTCCCTGTATGAACAGACAATTTATATCTCGTTATCCGAAAAAATCATTGAACTGTATATTTTGTCAAAGAAACACACGTCAAGCCATACCTGGAACTCCTATACATCTTATGATTAATATCTGACCTAACCAGGCAATACGGAAGGGTTACTTAACCCTGGATCCTTTTCTAACTTATAAAACAATACAAAGATAGCAAGTTAGTTATATGCAAAACAAGAAAATAATATGGTATATATTCTACTACGAGAAAACAAATGACATGCATTGGTCTATATCATTCCTATTAAGTTGTGGACACCTTTTCTTATTGTGTCCTTCCATCTTACAAGCACTACGCCTTGTCTTATCGGTGGGCTCTCTCAAGTTTAATCTCCATATGGTATCTCTTCTTTTTCGATTTTCTTAGACTACATTTTAAATGTTTGTTGGGTTTGAGGAATGAGTAATTGAGATAGGGATAATTTAACTCATTGCTTATCAGAAGAAAGTATTTGTTGTATACTTCCAATTGATGGGACTACTTATACTATTCTCTAACATATTTACCAATGGTGACTTAAATGGAATTCAGCGCTTTGATTGTATGGGAACAAGGGATTCTATAGATTTGCCACTTCTTACATGAATAAATCTCCCTATTCATGTCCACGGCATGCGTTCGGCTGCTTCGCTTCATGACACCATTTGGTTCTCACCTCCAGCCATTCTTCACTTCCCACATCCCGTTTAACTCTTAATGGTATTAGCAAGAGCTCGCCTAGTCTACATATTAAGCTTCTTTGCAGCATACTTTGTAAGCACTTACCCAGCAACAATTCTCTTCTTCACTTCATCGACTCTTCTTTCCTAATAGTCAATGCAATTATAAAATATTTTATTCATAAGTAAAGCAAGTGGCAATCTTCTAGAATCTTTTAGTATAGCATTGTAACTCTCAATGATGTTTGAAGTCATATATTTGAACTGATAGAAACCATCATTAGTCGACGTCTATTGTTACATATGAAAGGGTAAGAACCATGACTGTTGCGAACCGTGACTAGGAACAAACAAGGCTACTTGTTGGAGGAGTCCGAACTTGCAGAAAGCTCAAAAAAAGGATTAATGAGGAAAGTGTGAAAGGGCAAAAATGAATAATGAAACAGTAAGCAAAACCCACATACAACTCCAAAGGATATAACGTACTAATGGAACTTCTGAAGACTCATGGCACAATTCGATATGACGCACGAATTAGTCTGATGAGATTACTTGCCACCTAACCTTGCTTAAGAGAAAGGATAAAAGTGGTGCCGAGAGTAAACAAACAGTGTTTACATAAAAAAGAAAAAGTACTTGAAGAGAGTATTAAGAATGATCTCATGTCTTTACAGTTATAAGTATAAAGATATTTATACCCATAAGTTAGGACAACCTGCTTAAAAAAGAAAAGATAAAAAGAGCATTTCTTAAGGACATAATGTATAAAATACAAAAGGATAAAAATGAACATACAAGAAAAAATAATCATTGATGCAATGGATTCTGCACATGATATTATACACATGATGATGCTACATTAGAGAGGTTATTAGAAGATGCGAACAAAAAAAGTACAGATAAATGAGCTGGTTCGAGCAGGGATGGCTTAGTTAGTTCGGACTCTCTCTCTTGGCTTCTCGATAAGGAAGATAACAAGTAATTGGTTGGCTTAACGTTAGAGAGTAATCATCAACTCGGCATACTGTAGAAAAAGGGTGACTCAACAAGGAAGTATTCAGTTTTGACAGGGGTTAGTTGGAATATAAGGATTCGTCATGCTAGCCCCTCTAGTCCTCGAGCTCGGCTGTAGGTCAGAGGTCCAGTAGCTTAATTCTCATCAATGACGGTGCGTCCTCTTTCACTCGCTACATCTACTCTATCAAATGCTTAAATTTCTTTAGTTGTGCCTATATTGCAACAAAAGTTGCTAGTTTTTTGCACAGCTGGTTCTTATACGCTTTGTTAAAGTTGCTAGCGACATATTGTATGCATTACCTCCAAATCATAGACGGTTCTTTCCAGCCAACGTCATCTTTTGTAAGTGTGCTCTCAATCTTGAAATGCCTGTCTAAGGTAAGGTAAATTGTCTCTTCCCGGCTACTAACCACAAATTTCTTCAATCTCTTCAGAAACTAGCTCCATCTCTCTTCAAACTCCTTATTGACCAGTACAAACGTTAATGGCATTATACAATTATTCCCATTCATATAACAAGAAATCAACAATATATGGCCGTACTTTCCATATAGAAACGTGCTATCTATACATACTATAGGCCGACAGAACTTGAGTACATGCACATATAGCCAGAAAGTCTAAAAGACCCACTTCATAATCGAAACTTTACGCTCATTAGATCTTCATCACCCTTGTAAGCCCCACAATTAGCCTTCGGGGTTTCGATCGACTGAAAGATCTGATTGAACCTAAATTATCAAATAAAGCTAGAAATATTAGTAAAAATGATCTCATAAGTTTAAATTTAAGAAAATAAGTAATAAAATAAAAGAATATAAAATTTTTAAATTTTAAGTATATTACTTATTATTTATCAAAAATGCGTAAAATGCATTTCGATAATTAACGAATTACTAGAGATAAATTATATATATACTAAAAATCATAAAATAACCTAAATAATATTTATGAATATTTATTTGTACTATATATGAATTTACATATAGGTAGAAATACGCATAATTACTTAAAATACACGAAATGTGTTAAAATAATACTAAATAATTAAATAAAATTCATAATTAATTAAGGAAAAATTAAGAAAAATATGGAAAAACGAGGAAAAGTCTAGAAGTGGGGCGTGGCAATTTGAAAATTAAAGAAGGAAATCAACCAATTAAAATGCAACAAATAGAAAGTAAAAAAAAGAAGAAGAGATAAGGTAATTGTTTTATCTAATTAATGTACAATAATTCTCTAACACCTTTATAAATAGCAAGAAAATTTCAAAAGCTCTTTGGTAAGTTTAGAGAGTGAGAAAAATAGAGAGGATCGAAATAGTGAGTATTTGGATTAATTACAAAAAAAAATTTCAAATCTATACAATTAGGGCTTTAGAGGAGAACTAATACCAGACGAGTACCTGGGAGTGGACGGCCACCACCACCACACGGTGGTGGCAGTGCCTAGACTAGCCAACAAGGCCATAGCGACCGGCGGTGGCCAGAGTCACCTAGACCAGTGAGTTCGATTTCCAACCCGATTTTGTATAATTTTATAAAAATAATAAATATTCTTAGAAAATTATGAATTTTGTTATTCTGGAATATTTTAGTATGTAGTTTTTAGGAAAAATATTATTTTAATGAAAATATGTCCTGTGATATATCGTCCTTAAGAAATCATGTAAAATAGAGCATGTTTCGGTTTAAAAATAAATAACCTTAGGAGTGTAGTTTTGAGCTCAAAATTTTTATGTAGACTACTTAGATTATATAGAACAGTGCTATGGTGCTCCTTTTCAAAAATTAATTTTCAAAATTTTTAGATTATTTTTAGGCTTTAAAATGAGGCATAAAATAGGTAATTTATGGTTAATCAAGTAATTGAATAGTTAATTACTGATTTGGTGAATAATTATATGTTTTAGGATATTGAAATCTGATGAAGTATAATACTTGTAGCATTTAGGGTATCAAATGTAATTATTAGGTTAATTATGTAGTAAATAAGTAATAAGAAAAAATAATAAATTTTAAGTTAATTTTGTAAATTAGGGTAATTAGGTGTAAAATTTGATTTAGGATGAATTCAGATATTTTGAAATGATAATTGATGTTGGGAGATGGTAATTAGAGTGATAGAAATATTAGATGTGTATCATGTACATAATAAGTAACAGTACATAATACGCAATTATTAGGAATATAATAAATAGAAGATATTAGAATAAAAATTGATATTATGATAATAATAGAAATATACAATAAATCTGATAGGAAACTTAAATTAGGGTAATTATATGGAAAATGTAAGATTTTCTCATAATGGGGGTGAATTCGGTGATTAAATTAGGATTTAGGTATACTACACGGACTAGAACATTAGTTAGAGACTAACAACGATATTTAGAATATCCGAAGATAATGTGATTAATTTCACACTATAGGTCAGAATGATTTCTTAGAGTATACATATAAATCTTTGACAAAAAATAGAGTTAAAAACCTAATTTAGAAATTGATGCGAAAACTGAAACAAAACTTAACACGATTAAAAAAGAATTGTAAAAGACTTAAGACCTAGATAATTAAGTATATTAAAACCCTAAACAAAAGACAACAATAAGCGTTATAGGATAAAACCAAACTATAATAGTTATATGAAAAACCGAAACCACGTTTATATTATAGAGATGATCGGCGATGGCCTGAGCGAGTGGGACCTCGAGTGATGAAGTGAAGAGTCCAGGTAAGTTGAGATTAATACGTTGCTGTATTTTGAAAGCTTAAGATTATAATTGGTTGTGCTTGTTAAATAGTTGATTGTGTGCATGTGTTTGATTATGAGTGATACTATGATTTTGTTTATTATTCTAGCTTGTATTGTATAAAGCGATCGATTACCCTAAAATGACCTAAACAAAGATATGACTTATAATCATAAATCGGACTTGCATAGCAACCAATTAAGGGAAACCTAGGATTCTTTGGCTAAATACCGACCCCTTCGAAAGAGATAGCGCTGGATAGTATAATGGGTTCTTTCTTTATCTTTAGTCGAACTAAGTGACAGGTGAGGAGGTCGTGGCAAGGGTGAAGTCAATGGTTTGAAGGTACTCGCCGGAGGAGCAGTGTCTCTATTGCATAAGCCTAGGTTGGTCATGAGCTATTGCATTAATGGAAACTCCTCAACCCAGATTAGAGCGGACGCAATTTCTTTAATCTCATGACGGGCCGAATAACGTTGTGCGATGGCATTTATTTAAACATGCATTGTACCAAATGATTTGGTTGATAACCTTATTTGTGTTTGTGGTATAGTTTTAAGTCCTCCATCCTAATTTACTAAGCTGTGGTTGCTCACATCCCTATAGACGTCATTGCAGGTACTGGCCAAGAATCTGTTTACAATTACTCTAAAGCTAACAATTACTGGATACTAGGGAGTGAGGAAAAACATTTGAAGAACAGATATATATTTTTAAGGTCTAAGCTCTTATCTTAGAATTTTTCATTTCTAAATAATGTATTAACTAGGAAATAGATTTCGGTGAAACATTGTAAACATTAATTGTAATAACTAAATTCTAGTGTATATATATATATTCTTACTTTCTTAGGTAAATGATTTATTTAAATTACGAACTGTTTACTTCAAAGCGGGTCAGTCATGGACGCCTTATGTAGATACGGTCTAAGATAGTGGTTGTAAGATTAACTTCTATCTTAGAATGGTTTACACGGTGAAGTTATTACGATTCTGCCGCTTCGGGGTGTGACAACCCCAACACTACCTTTGTCCTTAGATTGATAATTTTGATTGCATTCAATAGAATAAGAAGCTCGTTGTAGGCTTTCTCCCAATTGCTATATACCATTTCTATAGCCTTTCTCTTGCCATCCTAAACTCTCTTCCTTGTTATATTATATTTGAATATGGTTAAGATATTTACTTGAAGGTTTGCAATTTTTATATCCAAATTCTTTTTAACATTGTTGATAAAGTAATTAGCCATAAATTTACTCTATATGTCTAGGGTCTTGTGTTACAGTAGGATTGACACATATGTGGTCCCTTCAGAATGGTTATGACAAATAACCTTATTAACCTCTTATATGATGCCTATAGCCTCTACTTACACCCATTGTCCTTCTCCATGCAGTAAACATCTTAAACATGCCGCTTCGATTCATGAATTATGTAGTCGCAATGGTGATTAATATGTACCTTTTCACGGTATTGATAAGATCATCCTTCGTGCTGAAGCATTGGCTAATAAACAAATCTTTGCCATCTACCTGGTTGTTATCTCTACCTCCATGTCCTCTTCAAAGATTGTATAACCATTGCCCTTAGCAATGGTCATAAATGGAACTAGATCTCTAACTATCGATGTTGTCATCTTAGGCTGATTGTGTTGGAAAGGCATTTGATTCCCTTAGCATGTAGGAAACTGAGGTACGGGTGAGACGTTGCCCAATATATATTTTTACATTATTGCATCATCTACCGTGTTTTCTACTTCTACAACTTGTTCTTCTAACCCCAATTTAGCCCCCAAATAATCCCCCTCGTCATTACTGTCAAGTCTTATGGAAATTAGCTCTTTATTAGGGTTGTAGCCCGGTTCATCTTGTAAGATTGACCCAACCTTTATATTAAGTGTCTCTTCATTGATTTGCCCATTTACATCACCTTCCTTAAGGGGGGACTTGTCTACCAAAAAAGTTTCATGTCCTTCGTACATTGGGAAGTCATCCCGAGTTGGTTAGACTTATGGTGAAAGGTAGTTGGAAGTGTCTTCTTATAGAGCATTTTGTTTAATACTCATGCTTGGATGACCACACTCCTAATATATATCTCCTGTATCCAGTTTTCTCTAAATACTTCAGCTATTTCAATAAAGTTTTTCATATCATCATTATCCCTTATAGCCATCAAAGTGTATGAAACACTTCTTTGATAATAACAAGGGTGCCAGTGTACAAGCTTAACTTTAGTAGGATAAACTCCGATACTTATACAGATTCGCTGGAAGAAATGACTAAAGTTTGAATTCTTCTTTATCTTCAACTTTTTTACCGGCTCCCTATCATATTACAGACCGGTACTTCCATTCACGATATTCCCTTTTGCATACATAATAATTTTCACATATTTAGCCATTCTAAAATAAGTTAAGTTCATACAATTTCACATAATACGTGACACTTACACAATTTCGTTTCTTGACGGGGTGTTTCATCACATTTAGCCTATGAATGAGTGAAATCAACTACATTTCACGAGTGACATTCCTATTTTCATACGTTACCACAACGAGTTGTCTAATTATAAACTAGCACATGAACAACATGCTAAATATAAACATAGTATACTAATTTACTTTAACTTTTATGAGGTATTTTAACAATATAATTTGCATATTATAAAAATAAATATGGAAAAAAGGAGACTAATTTTATTTATCAATTGGCATAGAAAATTAGGTTATGAATGTACGTTTAGGGTTATGCTATTGATTGGAGAGTGAAAATCAGAGAGTGAGAGAGATTTCAGAAAGTGAAGAACGACAAAATCAAGTTTGGTCATAGAAATTGGGATACATATAAGGGGAGCAAAGGTGAAAAGCTTGTTTGTGCTTTCTATTTAAATTGAAGACACAATACATGCATGCATTTTCTGTTTAAACTGAAGGTGCAATATATATATACACCTTCCTTTTAATTTAAGGCATAATACACGTATGTGTCTTTTTTTACTAGAAATTTCTTTTATCGAAGGTGTATGCCTTTTTGTAATATTTTTCTCTACCCTGGTCTCGTAATTAGTTTCCTCCTAGGTCTTTTTTCATATTATTTTTCAAAAGAAGCCCTATGGAGGTACAAAACTCGTCCATGAAAGCTGTAAACTTTTGCCAACATTCGTCTGATCATTAGATGGAAACTTCTTCAAAGCCTTGTTTAACATGGTTTTCTCGCGGATCTGGTAGTAATGCTTTTCGACAAGAGCTTCATCACGTTTGGTGTCCACGAGTTTTAATGTCATTGCTATCCATCGTTGCTTGGAAGCATGCTATTGCTACTCCCATCGGCTTATCAATAGTTGCCACTAACCGTCCAGTCAGTTCGCTCAACAGTGGGGGAGAATGGAATTAAATTACTGGTGAATGGAATAAGAAGATAGTGATAATTACATTGCTTGCTTAAACAAAAAGTGAAGTTAAAAATAGACCCGTAATGGAACTAAAAGACCTTTTTACCTTTTCTACCCCCAATCCAAGTCACATGCCTATCACGTCACTTCATCTTCCACATCCAAACTAGTGGCAAGACATTCGTTCTTTTGTTGTCTTTAATTTCTTGTGTTTTCAAGTATTTCATTATTAAGGTTGGTCATGGATCAAGTTCAATATATAAAGTTTCCGAGGAGGTTCACGTCGATCAGAGCAGAAAACTGGAGTAAAGAAGTTATTATCATTATCTTTTACTTCCACTTGTACAAGTCATGTAACCTTAAGATTTAATTTTTTGATGGGTTTTATTATTTAAATGTAATCGCTGCATCTATGGGTTGTGGGATAGGTAAGTAAAGAATACCAAGATTGGAGTGATGACGTTATTGTAAAAGGAAGAGACTGACGGAGTAGATAGGAGATGGAAAGTAATTTCACATTCAGATGTTCTTTTTCTTCCATTGTTATCGCCATTGGACAAAGTGCTCAAGTCAGTTCACAACAACGAAGTGTGGAATACTCGCTTGAAAATGGAGTTTTATAATTTTATAGTATAGATTATGGAAAAATATACTTAAATAACGTATTTTGAAAAAAATTCACGAAAATAGTATAATGAAGATGCGTATACTTTCTAAATTTATATGGAAGATGTATTATTTAGGCGCACTCTTGACATGTATCTTCTATTCGTTTATATATACTCCAACTTAAGTATTTGGACTCAATTCCCATCTCTTCCAATTATATAAAATCCTCAAAACTTTTGATATTCTCTTTCATAGCGATAACTTAACTCTATTTTCTCTCTTCGAGCAACAATGTTATCATCTTTTTCTCAACCCATTTATAAGTAACCCTCGGTCATCTTTGTTTCGTAATAAATTTTTTTAAATACAAATTACGTTGTATTTACAGTTATATTTATATTATCTATGTGAAATGTAGTTACATAGTAATTTTTGTAGTATTCATATTTTCTTAATATGCATGTTGAATTTTGTTTATTATTTATAATTTTGTAGTGTTTATAATTTTTGTAGTTATATAAGTTGTGATGGTTACATAAAAAAATATATATATATGCAACTCGTACATTATATATGATTTTATCGATGTATTAGTTACACTCCACCAAGAAATGAAACTGTGTAAAAGATTATAGTTATAGCGTGTGATAAGCTGACTCACTTAGAAATGTAATTGTGTGGGTGCAATGAGATGTCTTATCGAAAAACAAAGTTATGTAGAAGCTTACAATTATAGTGTGAAGTTATATTGTGCGATAAGATACCCTATCGAAAAGTAAAATTGTATAAGTGCAATAAGATGTCCCACCAAGAAATGAAGTTGTGTGAGAGCTTATCGTTATAGTATTTAATAAGATATCTCACTAAGAAGTGAAATTGTGTGGGTGTGATGAGACGTCGTACCGAGAAATGAAGTCATGTAAGAGCTTACCATTATAGTGTGAAGTTATAATGTGTGATAAGATGCCCTACCAAGAATTGAAATTGTGTGGATGCGATGAGATACCCTACTGGGAAATGAAGTTATGTGGAAGCTTACTGTTATGGTGTATGATAAAATGCCCCACTAAGAAGTGAAATTGTGTAGGTGCTACGAACTGTGCAAAATCGTATGGACTTTGCTGATTTTGTCATTCATGATTCAACAGGTTGTCAATGGCTGATTACGTGAAGATAATTGTATATGTGTGTGGGAATATTTTAAATGGAAGTAATGGTCCACAATATGCTAAAGACTCGGTGAAAAAGTCGAAGATGAGGAAGGATTCCAATTATAACCATTTTCTCCAGCGGATCTATACGAGCATCGAAGTTAATCCTTGTAAGGTTGAGCTTGTTTATTAATATCCTTGTTGCTATGAAGGAGGTGTTTTGTATACTTTAATAACCACTATGGATTATGACGATGTAGAAAACTTTATAGAAATGGCTGACGCATAGGAGATATATGTTAGGGCTTTCGATTAGCCTAACAAGACTACTGTCAATAGAACTTTACGAGTTGGGTCTTCCAGTTTTCCTCAACTTCAGGTGCAGCAAACCGATGAAGATAACCCTACGTATGATAGATTAGAAACTTATCTAATTGAATGGAAGACCCTACTTTTGATGAGGGTGGTATGAATAAAGAGGCAATTGATACAGAAATAGGGTTAATCTTACAAGATGATCCAAGTTATAACCCTGATGAAGATATGATTCCAATGGCACTTGGAATTGAGGTTGAGGGGGAGCATGTGGAGGTTGAATATGAAGTAGATGAAGAAATTGTAGAAGTTGAAAACACTATAAATTATGCGACCACGTCAGAGTATATATTGAATAGTGTTTCATCTACACCTCAGTTTACTGCTAGCCAGGGGATTGGGATAGCTTTCCAATATAATCAGAGTGGGATACCGACATCCCAAGTTAGAGATTCAATTCCATAAATGAACGTTGGTGGTGGCAGTGGTTACGTAGAATTGGAGGAGGATATAGAGGCAGAGAGTAGTAACTAAGTTGACGGCATTGATTTATTTGTCGAATAACGATTTAGTACGAAGGATGAGCTTATTGACACCGTCAAAAGATATCACATCAATAACTATTGTAACTATCACATTGATTAATCAAAACTGAACTATAGGCCATTTATTGTAGGGAAAAGGATAATGGATGCAAGTGGAGGCTATGAGCATCATATAAAATTTAATGAGGTTATTCGTCATAATAATTCTTGAGGGCACATGTGTCAACCCCGATGTAATGCAAGACTATAGATAGATCGATAGTAGATTTATGGCTAATTGTTTTATCAATAATGTTAAAAAGAATCCTGATATAAAGATTGTAGACTTGCAAGCAAACATTTTAAACATGTTTAGTTATAATGCAACTCAAAAGAGAGTTTGGGATGCGAAGAGAAGACGCTATGGAGATGGTATATGGCAATTTGGAGAAAGCATACAATGAGCTCCCTATTTTGTTGAACACAATTAAGATTTCAAATCCTAGATCTAAGATGGTGTGGGGATGGAAGGGATCCCCTAAGCCTGGTGTTTCGATAATAAAGTGGGTCTTCTGGACATTTAGTTTGTATGTACACGCATTCAGGTATTATCGACTAGTAGTTTGTATTGATAGCACATTTCTATATGAGAAGTACAGTCATATACTGTTGATTACTTGTTTTATAGATGGAAATAACTATATTGTCTCCTTAGCGTTTATGCTTATTGATAAGGAGTCTATAGAGACATAGAGTTTGTAGAAACATAGAGTTGGTTTCTCAAAAGATTGAAGCAATTTGTTGTGAATGGTCGGGAGAAGACAATTTACCTAACTACAGATAGGCGCTCAGGTATCAAGAATGCACTCGACAAAGGAGAAGTTGGTTGGAAGGAACCATTTGTGGTTTGAAGATGGTACATACGGCATGTCACCATTAATTTCAACAAGGCACATAAGAACCATTTGTGTAAGAAGCTTGCTACTGCTATTGCCATGTAGACACAACCTACAAATTTTAAGTACTTAATGGATTAGATGGTACAAGTTAAGGAGGATGCGCTATCATGGTTTTCACCATTCAACAATAACAAATGCATGTTGTCTTATGATGGTTTTTATTGGTTCGGATATATGACATCTAATATTGCTGAGAGCTACAATGTCCTTTTGAAAGGATGTATAGGATTGCCTCTTATTACACTTGTCAAGAAAATTTTCTACAATTGTGTCGATTATTGAGAAAGAAGAGTCGAACAAGTGAGAAAGGGAATGGATGTAGGGTAAGTGAATACGAAGGATGCTTCAAAGAAGCTAAAAACATGGGTCAAGCGAGCTCCAGCTTATTCTATCAAGCAATATAGTTGTGAAAACGAGATATGAGATGTGAAGAAAGGTTGGAGACGTTAAACTAAATGGAGTGATGAAACGAGGCGGCCAAGCATATATTTTAGACACGAATAGAATGACGTATTCATATAGGAAATGGCAAATCTATAGAATCTCATGCTCACATGCAATAAGAGCACTTAATTCTATTTGAGTTACTATTGGTCGGTATATTGGCGTATGATATATGTGGTCTCATTAATTGGATGTCTATGCTAGATACTTCATGCCAATAAATGATGAGTTGAATTGGCCCTGTCTTGATTAGCCATTCCTTATACCTAACGAGAACCTGAAACGTAGTTTGAGTAAACCAAGGAGAAAGAGATTCCATATAGAGATGAACTTAAGGGAGTCTGCTAATAAGAATAGGTATAGCGTGTGTAGAATGAAATGACATAATAGGAGGTGTCCTTAACTTAATAGAAACATTATAGACAAACATACATGTGTTGTTTTCTTATATTACATATCATATCGTGTTATGCTTCTATAAGTCAATGACATAATATATTTTTTTATTGTTTTTAGGTTAGATAAATCCAGGACCAAGTGACTTGTCAGTATTGCATGGACAGGGACGACATCAATCACAGGACGTATGAGATTTTCGAGTATGTTTTGACATTAATTTATCTTTTAATTTGTACAGTTCAATAATTTTCTACTGTTGTAATGAAAATGAATCTAATATTACAGGGAGGTGAGCACATTATGGTTCGTCGAGTGGAGTTAAGCCTGCAAAAAGGTATGTCACAGATATCATTGGATGATTACTTTATCACCCACCTTGCCGATACTGGTTTCTTAGGGATCGTACGGCTACTATTCATACAGATTGATCATTATCTCATCATGGCTTTAGTTAAGAAGTGGAGACTTGAGACCTACACCTTCTATATGGGTTACGAGGAGATGACGATTACATTACATGACATAAAGGTATTGCTCGATCTTCGTATCGATGGGGCTACAGTGACTGGGCTTACGTAGTTAGTATGGCCTCAATTAGCTAGGAGATTACTTTAACGACAGTATTAGAAGAGGGGGACGTATTAGTTTTGTCGAGTCTGAATTTTCGGTTTCTATTTAAAATTAATTTCCCCATTTCCAATTAATACTAAATCCTAACTCGTTTAATATTAACTATCAACTAAAGAAATTGGGAAATTCCAATTTTTTTTTTTTATTTAGAAAAATTTTTGGAATCGCCACTCGACTGAAGTTGGGAAAAAGAGAAATCATAATCAATTAGGTGGATTGATTATGATTTAGCTACTGGTCTTTAATTTCAATTTAAATGAAAAACTAGAGGGTTTCGAATTCTGGGGCTAACCTATTAAATCCCACTATTTTTTTATCGAAATTAGGATTATTTTTCTAATTATAATATTTAAAAATAAAAAATAAAAATTAAAAGAAAAGAAAAAACCTAAGTTTGTATAGATTTTATTGTTGCCCCGAAGGTGCCTACGTATCCGCTAATTAGGATTAGACGATCGTAGTTCTTTCTGAAAAAACTTTAATGTGTTGATTGATTTTAATTTTGTAAACCAATCGAGTTTACGTTTTAATTGATTCGATTCATTTAAACAAAAAATAAAAGGGTCCTAACTCGTGAGTAATTTAAAAAAACCCTCTAAAAGTCCTTTTTTTTAAAATGGTTTTTTTCATTATTTTTATTTTCAAAAGAATGAATTTTTCTAAGTAAGGAAATCCTAAAATCATAATACTAAAAGAAACACCTAAGCTAAAAGAAATAAAATAGTTTTCTATATGAGGAACCCCTAAAAAACCTAATATCAAAAAATCACTAAACTAATATATATAACTATTTATTGAAACAAAATAATTCTATATAATACACTTATATAAGAAATAATATTAAAACTCCTAAACTAATATATACACATATTATATATTATGTTAACTAATAAAATATAACAATGTATATATATAATAAAAAACTAATCTTAACAACCCTTAAACTAATATTTATATACATTTATACTCATATAACTATTATTAAATAACCATTCATTTAAATCAATATAATATAATAATCCATATTAAAACTAAATCTAAAGAAGTATTCTAAACTATTATATGTAAACTATACTAAATTACTTAAGATAACAATATGATATAATATAAAAAATTTGAAAAAAACAAAGGTCGAACCTAATTGTTGTTCCTGTTGTGCGTGATTGCAGTGTGGAAGTTGTGTGTCAGTGCTTTACGAGCATCTGGACTAGTCGGCATCGAAGATGGCGTGTTGCTCAGGCAAGTTGGTGTTTAGCGACGTGATCGTTCAAGTACCAGGTGCTGTAGTTTATGTGTATAGCTTCTTTGAAGAGTGAGTTGTGAATAGTGATGCAGTCAGTGGACAACGCGAAGCGGTTGTGATGGGGGTGTACGTATGCTGCTGGATGTCGGTGTGGATGTGTTGCAGTAGTAATTGTACAAACGTTGGTTGGCATGCCAATTGGTGTGTTTAATAAAGTGGACAATGGCATGCTCGGAATTCGTGTGTGAACGATTGGATTGTGTCCTACTGCTAGACATGTTGGAGTTCTATGCGTTGTGTTTACGGTGGAGCGGTGTGAAGCTTGTATCGGTGAGAAGTTTATTTCTGTGTATGTGTGCTCCTAATCAGTGTGATTCAGTGTATGGGTGAGAGATTTTGGTCATATAGTTGATGTGAATTCGTGTGTGTAGATTGGTGAGCACGTAACAGTGTATAGACTCGTGGATGTGCGGCCTGCTATAGTTCTTTTTCGAATGTGTATGTGTGTATATTTATAAAATCCAAACTAAATCATATCGAATCGTATCCATTATATCTAATTTAATATAAATTAAACTACATCTGAATTAATTCAAATTTAATTTAATAAAATCAAACTAGATTCGAATATTCTTTAACTATTCGAATTCAAACGGAAAATATTTGATTAGATATGATCCTACTTATTTATCTTACTTTTTGTAAAAGATAGAAAAATAAGAGACATGTAAGTGTTTTGCGAGATTCGAACCTGTGGTTTTAAATTAACTCTATATCAAATACTACAATGCTTATCTATTGGACCATTGGCCTGTATCTTGATATTTAATATAATTAAATTCTACTTAAAATACACAACTTCCTAAAATAATTTTTTGAATTAAACTAAAACTAAAACGATTGACTCTAAAATAATTTTCTTCCTAATATATCTAAAAATCTTTATAATTTTTCGTTTTCTCATTTTTTTTGGTATTTTCATCGTTTGTTAATTTTTATTATTATTTTTATTATTTTTTAGTTAAGACCCCTTTTTAAAAAAAAGAAACTAAAACTAAAACTAAAACTATAACTATTAGGGCCAAAATTAAGTGTCTACAAGTTTGCGTTGGTTACGGGATAAATTTAATGTACTTCTTATAAGTGCAGATGATGATACCATTTGTTGGCACACCCATGCATATATCTTGCAGTTGGTTGGTAGATTTTTATTTATAGATAAGTCTTCGTCCTTTGTTCACATGATGTTCTTATCGATGTTGGAGTATTTCGCACATGT
Source organism: Lumnitzera littorea (assembly GCA_024138015.1). Lineage (NCBI taxonomy): Eukaryota > Viridiplantae > Streptophyta > Magnoliopsida > Myrtales > Combretaceae > Lumnitzera > Lumnitzera littorea. Next base: position 20,330,073 of record JAMXBB010000007.1, read on the forward strand.
TGCAATGTTCAATTAAGGATTGGCTTGTTTGGCTTGGTTGTATCGTCAACTATGTTGGGCTGTACGATTAGGAGGGTAGGAGATTGGAGGTGCCACCACACTACTGCAGATATGGGTATGAGATCATTTCTCCCCATATTGCACTACAGACAAGGTTTGGCTTCACCATACAAGAGGGCTTATTAGTAGCTGCTAAGTGGGTTATATCATGAGACATTATGCACCATGCTACGTATGTTGTGGATGTGTATTGGATTGCATTTGACCTGTAGATGAGTAGATAAGTATGCATTTCTTGAATTTTTTTATTTTTGTTGTTGACCTTCATTAAAAATTTATGGATTATTAATGTACTTTTTTTCTAAATGTATTGTAGGTTGTATGGGAGCCATACTCGAATGATCTTATTGATCATTTACCCCTCTTTTGTAATGTTAGTCAAGCTATCTAGATGGTTAGAGTTCTACTGATATGTTTCCACATTGTAGAGTTTTATTTCCTCAACCGTGTCATACGACAGTTTAGAGGTTTCTAATCGATATCAGTCGGCGTTCATACGAGTGATAAGCTACATCATATCGACTTTAGAGGTAGAACAGATATTGATTTGTCGGTTGTCCATTAGGGATACATATCGACCTAGGTAGACCGCTATATGTGGGTTGTTGATATTCAATAACTAAGGGGTGTCGATCCAGCTTACTATGACTGGTATAGGAATCACATATGCCGATACATTACTCATTATAGGGTTGTGGTAGGATACTTAGTAAGCTTTTCTTTCATTTATCTAGTGGTTTTTCCCAAAGTAATCTATATGAATATAACATTAACTGTTTCATTAACTATATGCGGATACTTTACATCGGATGAGATTAGTAAATGATATTCATGCTGCTCATCATTTCATCGATGGTGACCTTCACCATCTTAAGGAGTATGGCGGTTTAATATTATTTCTCAACTAACTAGCTGAGTCAGCCCTTGTACCTGCCCCTCGACTGCGTGCAAGTCCTAGAGTTTGCACGATAGGACGTCGACTAGTACAAGTATGTGATTGAGGGTATGGTGATGATTCTATGCCATCAGGATCTCGCCATTCCATCACCACTCGTTTATGCCTCTAGTTCGAGTCATACCTCGTTTGACACTCTTGATACTTACGTGTGGATGTATTTGTAGCCAATACCGCCAACTCCTCGTAAAAGTCGAACAGAATGTTCTCAGACAGTACACATAGAAGAGGCTGACACCTAGTTACCACCATTACCGCCTATTCCAGTTTTTTATGTAGATTTTACTGATACTTCTCTATAGCCATCTAAACCTCAGCTATTTGAGGGTCCATTCACATATAGACCATCATTATTAGCTCATTTTAGAAAATAATTAACTAGATCTAAGAAGAAGTTGTTGTAAATAACTATTTTTGTATTACTTAATCTGATTATTATGTATTATTAATATCTATTACTAACTATGTAAATGATTTTTTAAAATGATTTTTCATATTATGTTGCTATTCTCTTAATACTGATAGTTTCTTGTATATATATATACTTTCTTTATACTATAGCTGCTTTTAATAGATTTAGTTGGTAGTTTAGTTGGTAGTTTAGTGAATTATTTAAGTCGACTCGCTTCATTAATAGTTTTCGTAGGTAGTACACTTAATAAGAAGGAATGTAAAGCGTGAATTTAACTTAAGAGTGGAATAAGCAACTAACTTGATATATTGAAAGTACTTAGCTAGAAAGAGTGTGAAGCCTTACTTAAATATTCGTGGTAATGACACTGAAGGTACATGAAAGGAATACGCATTTATTTAATAGCTTAATTAATTATATAAAGTAAATTAAAATATATATATATATATATATATATATCAACATAAAAGACGTGCCTTCTTAATGTATTATGAAGATGCGTTTAGAGAATGCGCCTTCAATTTGCACTAAGAAGGCACACGTACACAACACATTTTTAGTTTAAAAAAATAAATGAATAGTAAAAGTGCGTGTAAATACTATTTTCGTAAAATTTTTTTAGAATATGCTTTTTTGGTACCATTTTTCGCAATTTATATTATAGAAGTACAAAACTCGAAAACGTGGAAGGAAAACTTCCATGTTAAATGCTTCTCAAAGTTTGGCTTACTAGAGTTTGATGAAGGTGGTGGCGGTTGCTGGAGTTTGATTTGGTGATGGTTGCCTGAGCACGGTGTGAAGGGCATTGTGTGTCCTTATAAGAATCTCAATTCAAGTTTTTTTAGGATTGGGAATTCTTAGAAGTGGTGATTCTAAGCAAGTTAATGACATAATAAAGATTATCTATTCTACTCTTTCTAAGTGAACATGCGTAAAGATTTGAAAAAAATCATAGCAGCTTCTAGAATGTTACGGTAGTTTTAATGTTTATTTTTAACATTAACTATTTGGTTCAGTTCAAATGGACTGGTTTGGTTTGCCCAATCAAACAAACCGTGAACTGGTATCATATGACTGAACCGAAATGAATTGAAAAAACTGAATTTTCAATTTAGTTCTGTTCGGTCAAATTCATAGTTCAGTTGTTTTATTATTATTTTTTTTCCAGCCCTACCACTCAGCGGATGACCTATCATGAGTCACACAACCCACTTAAGGGAATGGTTTGCATCCTTGTTTATGGGGTGGCTCGTGCAGGCGACCAAGATGATAGAGAGCATCACCAGCCATCCTTTGGTTATGAGTTGCGCAACGCCATGGTGGCCCGACCCTCATTTTTCATTTCCATTTGTTAGTCATTTTATTGTTCTTTAAGGGGCATTTGGTATGGCATGGTCAAAACACGGAAAAACACATTTTATATAATTACAAGAGATCTAAATCCATTTTACTTAAAAACTATTTGTATTAACCTGATCGCAGTATTCAATTTCGGGGTATTTAGCGCAACAAGCTTTAAGTTCCAGGAAGCAAAGCGCAGTTATAACTGGAACTTGCGATCGCCTAAGTAAGGACCATATAAGTTCCTTCAGGAAGAGACAACTAGCTAGTGTTGATATAGAATTAAAGAAACTACCTCTACACTTGCACCTAACCATGGAAAAAAAAATTATAGAATCAAAATTACTGATACAACAAATCAGTACCCGAATAATTTTGCTACAACAAATTCATTGCTCTGTGAGACTCGAAATCTAGGTAGTCACGGTTCGGCTGCCCACCGTAACCATACATGTCAAAACCTTTATCTTCCATACCAATATTGCCACTTTCTTGTCCCTTAAACCCTTCCATATGTGAAGGCCAATGAGCTGGTGTAGAGACGTTAGAACTAGATACTTCTTGGTTGATGCTGAAGGCAGCTGGATTTTGGGGTGAATTCGCAGTTGTTCTTCTGTTTGATGAGTTGGCAGTAGTTAGAGAAATAGATATCGACTGGTTTTGTTGTTGCATTTGTTGCTGATTCTTCATTGGCGACTTGGGTCGTAAGGTCTCTATTTCCGGTGTTGTCAGAACCAAATGAGGTGCATCTGGGGGTGGATTCCTTCCTCCTCCCCCTTGCCAAACTTTCCCATCTTTGTCCGCAAAATTCTTTATATATGCCTGAAAATTACCAACATTCATTTAAGCACCATTATGGAGGGAAAGTCCCCAGTAAATGCACAATGGTCAATACTTTAGGGTTTTTATAGATGTCCAACGGAAATGCAGGCTAGTGGTTTCCATTAAAATTTTTTCACAAAAACCAAAAGGTCCTTGGTACAATTGATGCCAGACATAAAAAATTACACCACATGGATTCATATGCACTTATCCATGGCATGAACAAATTTCACATATCTGTGACTTTCAGCATTTCAAGACCCATTACAGGTAGAACTATCAGCTGATTTGCAGATTAAAGAAGACATAGCTAGTTTTCTGCCGTTCTAACATTTCCCTCCATGTCCTGATCCCCATTCCCTGCCTTCTTTTAAGAAGTAAGTCTAATCCAAAATAAGCATTTTCTAGCCAATAACGAGTGAAAAGGTAAGCATAGATAAAGCATCAGGCATCCAAGAAGGGAGAAATAATATCATATTCACAGCCAAATTCAGCAGGTATATCTTTAAAAAGATAAACGATAGAACTAGATGACATACACACACTAGTGGAAAACTCACCCACATTATGGGTGCATGAAATATATATATATATAATCAATAATATATGTTAACTTCCCTTGTACTTTTCCACCACAATAATCTAAACATATAACTTGCATCCTATTTATTTACAATTGTAACTTCAATCTTAAGTATTATATCGCTATAATATTTTTTCCCTTTAACACAACAAATAGATTAACAAATTTGATATGGGCAAATATTAATACATCTTTTGCTTCTTACCCAAAAGTACATTTTTTGCTGGTAACTATTATTGGTCGAGTAGAGAATACATTATTTAAAAATGCAAAAAACCCAGAATCGTGATCAACAAAACTGTCCAAGAGAAGAAAAAATGAAAGAACCGTAGATACTTTTTTCCCATTTGAAATGGAAGCCAATTTGGAGAAAGAAAGGGAGAGAAAAGGGGATTAGTGGATTGGTGGTTATTGTGATGGTATGAGGTAGTTTAGATGGAAATTTTACTGAACTAACCTTAAGAAGAGAGTAACTCAATACGTGGTGATTAGTTTTAATAAGTACAATTTACAGGAAATTAATGGAAAATTGTGGTAAAAAATTGTATACACCAAAAAGTTGCAGGGGCTCCATTAATATATATATATTTAAAGACAAAAGTTTGCAGATTAATATTATTGGTTTGGCAAGCCACTAAAGCCCTTGATGTACTTTTTCATGTAGTCCAATTGGTTACAAGGATAATGTGACAGCAAGGACAGCCTTATTCTGCACTGACCTATCAACTATTTCCCAAGTGGATTTGGTAATAAATAAACATTCAAGAACATGAACCAACATATAAAAATATTGCACCTCAGCATTGAAGTTTGATGAAGTAAGACCTTTGCCCACAGTAAGCCAACCAGCTCGAATATTGTGGTCTTCACCAAAGAGTTCCAGCCTCCTGCGTCCAAGGGCGAAGTGCTCAATTATCCTATACATATCTTCAGGCTTCTGGGTTGAGCCTGCTTAGCCATTGGCAGAAAAAATTTTCAGTAAGCATGATAGACTGGAAAAAAGAACACGTGTTGACATCATTGCTCCAACATAAAACAACACAAGCATCATTGTGCAATGATTGAGATCAATGTTGTAAAATAGTTCAGTCACACCATGCAAAGACACAGAAAATACTACTGAGAATACAATTTCACAAGGCACTATTTTATCCTGAACATGAAGTAGATGGATTGCCAATAAAGAAATGATCACTAACAAAATGGTGGTGAATGTCCATTTTTGAGAATACAGAAAAGGAAAATAGAACTGCAACTACGTCAACCAAGGTCTTATGAGGCACCCAACACTGGCATTTAAAAAAATAATAAATTGAAAGTTAAACCATGACAAATTTTTGTGGAGACTTTTGGTTAGTAGAACACATTAAAATAAGTCTTCATGCAATATCATAACCATGGCATGTGAATTCAACTGACTATATATAATACCTATCTCCTGCCTTCAAGACCTCACAGCCAGGTTCCAGAGCCTCTCTCACTAGCCCCCCCTCCAAACACCCACTCCACCCCAAGCCAGTTTCCAGTTTGGTAAACTTCATTAAAAACTCTTCTTAATCGCCCAATCACACATTAACAGACAGAGTGCTCTGATATTAGTATCCTCAATACAAAATCAGAGTGCATTTCCAATGCCTCTTGACCCCATCCTTTCTTGATCACTCTACCTTATAGACTCGTTTGGTGACTTATCCACTTGATATATCTATATACCACTTTATTATCTTAATAATTCAGAAAAATTCTTTGTTATATTTCAGATTCATGCAATTAGGATGCCAATGAATCCGTTTTTTCCTGGCCATAAATGAATCCTCCATTCTTCTAGCATTTGATAGGCCTTCCATGTTAAATTCAACATTCCATTGTCCAATAGTCCATACAATCCTATCCCCTTGTATAGTAATTTATTCCTTACCCCCAAAAAAGAAAATATTTATTTCAAGGCTTTCATTATTTCATAAACCATCATCCATTAGCAAAAAGCATAAACTGTTTCAACTTGAGATATACATTACTGCAGATTGCACTTCTACAAAATGTCATGAGAAGAGGAAAAACACAAAAGGATAACTAGCACTACCAACAACCCCCCAAAATGTGAAAAAATTAAACAAACAGCAAATGTCGCTGCAATTACTTTAAGCCACAGCCAGTTTAGGGTGCTTTTGAGCTTTTTTTTTCTGATTTGTTATCTTTATATTATCTATATATGTTTTATTCCTATTTGAAATCTAAAGTTAAAAAATTATCTGATTTGTTCCGGTTTCAAACCTGATGTTTAAATAAATTCTTCCTTTTATATCTTATCATAATTATGGAGAAGAAGATAATTGGGTAAAAAGAGTTGAAAAGTGAAAGTCCACGTACTCTTAAGCAGGAAAAGTTTCAGAAATAAAATATATATTTTTTTTGGGATAAATCAGTAATTTCATTAGATAAAGGAGGATATACAGCCATCAAAGACGGAAGGTTAACTTAAAGCTACTTTAAGAAACAAAAAGACTACAAAAACACCATGTGAAACAAAGAAAAAATCATCCAAATATACTAAAGAAGAGTAGCATAGGTGGTAATTTGGTTGGTGATGGAATCCAAGTGAGGAAGAGGACTTCTGAGTCTCATTTTGTTACGAATTCTCCATATACAGTAGGTTGCTGCAGCTAGGGCTAAACTCCATTGGAAAGTAGATGATATAGAACCAGAGGAAGCTATGAGGGCAGACGTGGCTCCTTGCCAGTTGTGGAAGGAGGAAGGACACTGCAATCGACTACAAATACCTTACTAATTCTCCATATATAATTTTTTCCGGGTAAATATTAAGAAATATAATTTATTAATTAGAGAAAGAAAACTTTCTTTGGTTCTCTTTATAAAACTAAAATTAAAGGGTAAATAAGTCTAACCTTAGAGTTTTTTTGGGTATGTAGTTGTATAAGAGTGGTATTTGTGTACTTTCGTCTTTTTGGTCTCTTATTTTGATAAACACATGATTCATAAACTGTGCCAAATCGATAGCAGAGAGATGAAAAGAAAGACAAAGCAAAAAGACCCTTATACTACGATTCTCCCTTGATATGATTAGCACATATGACTAAAAAATTCAAGCATAATAAGTACAAAGGGAGCTTTTACTAACCATAAGGAGGCTCCTCAGCAATTATTACATCAGTATCAATATTTGCATGAATTATGTGACCGTCTGTACTGCGGCGAACGGTTCCTTTTATGCCCATTAAACAATGTTCCTTCAGCACAATTACAAATGAGTCAAATCTTAGGATGACTTCACCCAGAAAATAAAAGGAAAAGGATATTACAAGTTCATTAAGCAGATATAACTATGCAGTTGAATTTAATCACTCACCTTGGAGTGCTGGAATAATGTGTGAGAGTCATGGCGTAATCCAGGAGTAGCATTTGTTTTGTTAGTCTTCACCCAACAAATGTCTTCACATCTCCTGAAACCCCACTGTTAAAACAAGAAAGCAAATATGATCAGCCAAGCTGCAACAGGTATAACTGCCAGAAGGAAGCAACGGACTGGAACTCTTGGGCTTTATTTATACCTTTTTCAAGCATTGACGACCTTGTTCCAGACCCACTCCATCACCTACCCAAAGGAAGATAAAAGATGGAGTATCTGCAATTGCCTACATAACATAAAAAGGTAAAGAGGGGCATCTTATCAATACTAGATGAAATTATAACCGCTACAGTCATAAGAATTTCATTCAATCCACCACATTTATCATACACCAAAATATTTCTGGATAACTCAAGTGGTGTAGTAATGTCCCACCATAGCTAGGGATTTTGTTTAAAGATCTGATATATTATTATAAATACCCCTCTCTCTCTCTCTAAGTTCCTTTATTGATGTCCTCCTTGCACAGGAAGTAACTTGAATTCATAGATCATGGCGCTTGACATCACATAAAGAATGAGGAAAATAAAAATTTTGGGACATTCTATGCAATGAGCAACTAGAGATTCATAAGAAACCTTTTTCACTCATTAAATATGAAATAGCTCTGAAACCTTTTGCCACTATCCTTGTAAGTGAGAAGAGAATTCTTAGGCTCCTAGATACAGGTCTAGGGATGAAACAATAATCTCCACTTCCTCAAATCACAATATCTCCATTACTCCATTTAATTAGGAAACATCTTTCTTCAAAAGCACCAACCTATTTTATGTAAACCATTTATGCTACAAAAAGGCATCTGATTTCTAAAAGAAGTACGTGAAAAAAGTTAATTTCAACTAAATTTTTTTCAAATAAAAAGGACAGGAGCATGAACATGTCAAAATCCAAAAGAGAATGGCTATCCCTCCTATCTTCTCTTAGTAGTCATTCTCAGGCATACAAGTGTTTACATAAACATAAACTATGAGTGTGGCTACTATTTTTATTCTGAAAACACATGAAGGTGTTTCATCTTTTTTTACCAACCTATACTCTATTACATAAATTATACAACACACAAACTGCACACCTCATTTCTAAAAGGGGTGCATAAGGAATTTATTTCAACTAAATTTTAAGAAAGACAGGCATAGACGTGTCAAAAACCTTAAGAGAATAGACATCCCTCCTTTTTTCTCTCAATGATCATCCTCATGCATAGGCTACATATAAATTGCTGAGTCTGGCTGCCAATTATCATTCCCTAAAGACATTGCCTTTCAAGCTTAGAGTCATGCAAAAGAAGAAAGGACATGAACTCAAATCCAAAAGCTCTAATTTTATCATCACATAGTAAAAGGATAGGTACATTAATTGTATCGGTCAAGCGAATAACATAATCAAATGCTCCAGAATAACTATTAGACATATCATCAAAGGACAAGACAAAAAGATTCGATACTTTAATGTTTAAAGCACATAAAGTACATACCTCAATTTTTAAATTTAGAATTTCTTCAAAAGTCCAGTACTCCATGTGATCAGCAACTCCAGGAGCACGATGCACATATTCTTCCCAAGGAGGATCCACAAGAATCACATCAAACTTTGTTCCAAAGAACTCTGGAGAGAGCTCAAATTCATGAAGGTCACATTTGTAATACATGGGTGGAGATGCTGAATTAGCAACGATTTCATCCTTTTTCTGTATAAGTTCCCTCAGCTTGGGGTAATCTTCAACTACATTGGTAAGTTCAAGCTCCCTGATAAAATTTTGAGGCCTCATTCCTGTATCAACAAAATTTTGAGAGTAATCATTTTGCTCCCCTCTAGAAGGGGCTTTTTGTGTAGGTCCACCAGATCTAGGAGGAATCCAACTGTTTGAAGCTCTATCAGGAGGTGTTCCTCGTCCAATTGGTGCTCCAGCATTGAATCCAGGACCAGGCACGTTAGAAGGGACACCTCGCCCAGGACCAGGTTGATTATAATACATAGCAGGACTAGGAGGTGTGCCAATATTAGGAGGGAATCTGGGGCCTGATGGTCCAGGAGGAACAGGAGCAAGGCCAGGTGGGACACCTAACATATTCACATCAACTCCCCGAGCACCAGGCCAAACCATGGGAGGATTAAATGGTGGGATGAAGACACCAGGAGAAATAGGCGGGCCAGGAGCTGGGGACATACTAGGTGTAAGTGGCTGCATTGGCCCAGGAGGTGGCATTCCAAGAGGTCCAAAGGGAGATCCCATCAAGGGTAGGGGGATTGCTAACTGTTGGTTGTCTCTCCCTGATGGCCTTCCCCTTCCCACTCTGCCTACTCTGTTTTTGACCCCTTGAGATGAAGCTCTATTGAAGGATCCAGGCTCTTGGTTGCCATATGGAGGCTGTGAACCACTGCTAGAACTTTGGCCTCCAGGAATTCGGGAAGACATACCACCCTTTTGTCCTCTCCCCCTTGCTCCTTGGAAATCATTGTCATCTCTCCATGAACTTTGATCCCTCAAACAGGAATCATCATCAGTGTACCTCTCTTTTGTATCTTCACCAGGTGGTACAGAAACATAGGCACCAGACCTTGTTCTTTCATCCCTCATATAGCCCCATTCATCCTCATTTGGAGGGCCTTTAATATCAGATGGTGGACCACCTTCATATCTTCTAGAAAAGTTAGAACCAGAGTCCACTCTACCATAATCAAGGGGCCTAGTCTGAATCTCTATAATATCATAATTGTCATGCGCAACACCGAAATTTGATGAAGTTTTCACTGCTTCACCCCTGCTTCCATCTTTCCTGCTACTAGACCGACCATGAGGCCTTTCATTATCAAGCCTCTCACGAGCATACCTGCCACCTCTATCAGGAGTCCTTGACCGGTGGCCTCGGACAACTCGATCTCTTGACCATGAACTTCCATCTTCATCAACATGAAAGGACCTATCTCTGCTTTCAGAAACATCCCTAGCAGTAGGTGTCCTCTGTTGGCGGTGCTTTTCACTTCTATCCCTACTTGTTCTGTCCTCATGAACAGAAGGACTGGCTATTGCATCTTCTTCCATGGCTTCTGGCATATTCCGGCTCTTGCTCCTCTCAGAGTCAGGCTTCCTTTCATCCCTGCGATTGGACTTTGTGCTCCTGTCCATGTTTGTATCCATTCCCTTGCTATCGTTTGCTTCATTTCTAGCAGACGTGCTTTTCTCTCTTACAGTCTCGTGCTTATATTCAGATCCTTTGCTGCTTCTTAGATCATTTTTCTCATAACTTACATCTTCAGACTTATTGACAGGATCCACATCATCCCACCTTCTTCTTGACTGCTTCACTGTCTCGAGAGAACCATGACCTTTCTCCCTGCTGCTTTCTCTCCTTCCAGAGTATCTTGAGTCTCTATCAGAGGACCTATCGAATTCCAACTCATGAGATCTGTCTTGTTTGCTTCTAACCTTGGTCTGAGGACTGTTGTGATCAGATGACTTTAACATCAAGTGCCTCTTATCACTCTCATCTGTCCGTCCATGCCCTCTACTGCCTGACTTGTCTCCACCTTCCTGCCTGTTTTCCATTTCTCCATCTTGGTACCATGTGCTCAACTTCTCCAGAGAACTCTCCTCTTGCTTTTTCTTCATCTGCTTAGATCGTGATTCTTTTCTAAGATCATAGTCACCATCATCATCACTACCTCCTCTACTAGACCCGCCCGACCTCTTTCTACTCTCATATTTATCTCCAGAACTCCTCCTCCTTCCACTACCATCTAACCCTTCAGAATCGTCAACATTAGTGGGCTTTCTTGACTTGCTTGTTCTGTGCTTCCTCTTATCACTATTATCCCATTCCAGATCATCTCCAGCTCTATCACTTCTAGGATCTACATCATCCTCGCCATCTTTCTTCCCATAGCTCTGACTAATATCAGGTGAATCCATAATACAAAATAGCTCTTCCAAGAACAGCCCCTCTTTACTTCATTCACATAACCAATGCCAATGAACGATATATTCAAAAAGAAAAACCAAATCACCTGAGCAGAACGATTCAAACGGACTTAAAAACTGAAATATGATTTGAATTGAAACTAAAAAACCCAAAATGAAATGAATTGAAGATATGCCATGTTAAAAGGACTAAAAAGCAAAAACCTTTCATTTCTAAAGACCAAACCCATGCAAATCCAAATTCACCCACCAAACATAAAAGAAAATAGAACATCATAAGTGACATAGAATCAAGTAATTACTAAACTTACAACAACAAAAGTCCAGAATGACCCAGATTTATGAAACAAGCCAATCCCATTAACCATAAAGAGCAAATACAGACGAAATTCAGTAGTTAAATGATCATATAGGTGCAGAGGCTGGACAGAATGACTAAAACCCTAGTTGAGAACCTACTAGGCATTTCATCAAACAGGTTGGGCGTAGTCAATAAAAGAAGCGGGCGACAGGAGTGAAAGAGTAAGAGAAAAATGAAACTTGAAATTGAGAACCAAAACAGAATGAGTGAATTAACGAGTTCGTTTAAAAAATTACCTGTCCGAGCGAGAGCGTTCCATGGCGGTCTTCTTAGGTACAAAGACAGGGGAAATAGGGGGCGAATAGAGAGAGAGAGATATACGAGAATTAACGTTGCGCTTTCGATTTTTTTCTTCTTTTTCTTTTTTCCCCTATCTCTCTCTCTCTCTCTCTCTCTCTCTCTCTCTCGCTCGCTCGCTCGCTCGAGTGGGGAAGTGGTTTGGGTCTAGGCAATATGGGCATATTATATAACAAAATAATTAATATTAAATTATCTTTTTAAACTATAAATATATCATAATATAAACAAATTTATTAATTTGCTCAATTTCTTTCTATCAATTTTTGGTATCTTTAATATAATTTATCTAATGTTTTCGAAATTCAAATGCATTACATGCATATCACCACTAGCAGCACACTTATAACTCATTCACTTCTTAACAATTATTTTTTCATGTTTGCAATGGCATTTACACTTTAACCCTCCTTTCCTGTTGTTATCTTTTTTCAATTTATTATTTTTTATCTTGCCGTTTTCTCATGTCTTATAAATCGTGCACATTGTTGCAATATCCATATAAGACATATTCTGCATGTTATTAAGCTTTAATAATAAATTATTGGTTTTGTTAAATTTCAGACTTTATGATGTGTTTTGAATCATGAAAATACTCATTCTTAGCAAGTATTTCTATTAAGTACATTTTTTTCATCAAAATTTATGCTCATTCTTAAAGGAAAAAAGAAAAAAGAGAGAGGAAACTTAGTGTCCATTTCCATATAGAAGGCATAATATTTTTATCTTATATAAAAAAATGTACATTTTTTAGCACTTGTAACACAAATACGATATCTATTAGTATATATTATAAGCAAAAAATACATTCTTATTACTAGTGAATAAAAAAAATCAATATAATAATTATATAATATCTAATCTCTTATTTTTTTCTTTATAAATGTACAACTTTTCTCTTATGCCTCTAAAATTATTCCAATTGTAATTTCTATTTCAATTATAATGTGTTAGATATTTATTTATTATATTACTATAATATTTTCATACATTGATGAATAAGTATCAAGTAGAAGTTATTTTAGTAAAAGAGTTGGGGCGTGGGAGGAGATAGAGAAGGAATGATAGTCTAATGGGGTTAAAGGAGAATTATTCATAAATTTCTTATAATATTTCGTATAATTACTTTTATTGCATTGAATGGTATAAACTTTTAAAGACATTTAATGAAAATTTATGAAAAAAAAATGTGATACATATACAAAATTGCTAGCATTTAAATAATATGGACAGATAAATTTAACTTGGAAATTATCATATAATTTTATAATTTAAAATTAAGAAAATAAAATTATGAGAAACCAAATATTTGATTTTGTTTATCGATCATGAAGAAAATTTCATATCCATAGAACCCATCCGACTGGAACCAACTATCTCAAGGTTTAAGTGGCATTTCTAAATCATACAATTATGATCTCTTCACACAATTCTTTATTTTCTCACCATCCATTTATGTGAAATTAATTGAAAAAAAAAAGAATATAGTGAAAAATAAAATGTCAGGAAAATGTAAATAACTCATAAGGAAAATGTAAATAACTCATAATATTTGACCTCTTGCATAAACATCCTTTCATCTTACAATTGAGTTTTAAAACTTTGGCTTTGTTTTATTATCTTTTTTCCATCTCATCATCTTACGTTTAATAAGAATAAGATACAAATAAGATGCAAATATAATTCCAATTAAAATAAATACTAACTAATTTCAATAAAGTTGAATTTATCTATTACTTACTTTATTCATATTTACATAAATACCAATTAAAATAATCATTTCTAATACATAAAATATATTTTTTTTTCAAATTTTTCTCTTAAAAGTACGTGAAATTTCATTTTTTAAGTTCCGACATTTCAATTGCCCCCTTCATCATAATTATGAAATTTAAATAGATAAGATATAGATAAAATCACTTTCTAAGCACCAAAATTTAAAAAGATATATATTAGATACAAAATTTATATAGATAAGATATAAAAAAAAAAATCTAAATAGGACTGCCATATCCCCTACAAACTTTAACCTTATCATGACAATACCCCCTTAAACTTATAAAATTATGGATTAACACTACAAAATTTTGGTTTCCATACATTTTTTTTTTACTAAAAAAGAAAATCCCTTTTAATATTGCCAATTTATTAGAATTTATAAATATTAAAGCTTACTTTATAAGTTTAGGAAATATTTGCATTGACATTAAAATTTAGGGATTATTTGCAACTTTTCTTTAAAGTTAGATCTTATTGTCGAGCCATATTTCAATTTTCCTTAATTTAATTTATATTAAGTTAAGCTCACTTAATATGAATTATTCGATATAAAATTGAAGAAACATTTTTCTTTAAAAAATGTTTTTAAAAAAATATTTTTTAAAATTTAAAGTCGTCAACTAGTTCAATTGGTAAAAAGTGAAATTAAGGTTTTTTGGGTGGGAAAAACCTTAATTTGACCACGGATTGGTGTATTTTAAAACTAAAAAATTTGAGTTCGAGGGTTAACTTATTAAGACTATGTTACCATGTAAAAATAAAAAAATCAATTAATGGGCTTTATTTTTATATTTTTCTAAAAAATATTAAGAATATATCTAAATATACAAAATATAACTAAAATAAATTTATTATTATTTTTTATTACGAATTTCTAAGAAAAAGAAACAAAAATTTTTCTTATTTTTTATGCGGTTGTGCCAAAGGTGTCTACGTACTTATTGGGATCAAATCAATATAGTTTTTTTTACAGAATATTTAATGGCTTGATATTTTTTATTTTTTAAAATTGAACCAAGTTTACGTTTTTTAACTAATTTATTTATATCTAAAAAACCTAAGAAATTTAATTTCATGAATCCTTTTTTAAAAGAAAACCTAACTAAATCTTTTTAAAAACTCCGATTAAGATTTTTATTTATTTCTTATTATTTTTAAATCACTACGTGTTAAAAGGTATCTTTTCTAAATCCTACATATAAAATATACTAAGATACGATTTAGATACATATTTTCATCAAATTCATGATACTTTGAAGATACGATCTAAATACGTATCTTTTCCAAATATATGGATCTTGGAGAAAAGATAGGTGATTATTTTCAAAAAAGGTGATTTTGGCTAAAAAATGCAATTTATAAAAAAAAATCCAAATTATCTAAAAAAATAGCTAATGACAAAAGACCTATACTAAAGGAAACCAATTAATAAAAATAATTAAATTAATAAAAGAAATAAATAATTAAATAAAATAATAATTTTATTACCTAAACCATTTGAGTCACGCATGATCGATGTACCTGAGTGTCGTGCGTCAGATTGCATAAGTGTGTGTTTGTATACAATGTGAACTTGTCTGTGATTGTATGTGTTATGATCGTGTGCAAGTGTCGTGGACGTGTATGTGTGTGGTGTACTTTGGTACAATAGGTGCAACGTGTCAGTGGTGGCAATGTATGCTTCGATGTAATGTGGATTTAGTGTGTTTGGTCAGGAGGTGTGGCGTGGACTTTAACTTGTATGTAGTGTTGTGTGTGACGTGGTTGGATTGGTGTGAGTGTAGTGTGTCAATGATGTGTTGAATTGTGTTTGCAACATGGATTGTGTGACTGAGGGCATGCAAATGTATGTGCTGTTGGATTGTGAAGTGCTAATGTGTTGTGTTCAGGTCGTTGCAAGTGATTAGATCCATATAGTGTTGTTAGGGGCTTCGGTGTATGGTGTAGATTAGTGTAGTTGGTCAATGGAATGTTCAATCATGTAGCATTAGGCAGTTTGGTCAGGGGTTACTTTAGCGTGCATGTTTGTTCTTTATGTGTATAAATGCTTCGATCAGGTAGTTGATGTGTGTGGAGATTGGAGTAGATTCAGGGGCTGCGGAATTTGCTGTTTGTTTAGGTGTTGCGACTACTTGCTATATGGGTCTTCGTAGAATTCAATGTGTGTGTGGAGCTATTGGTTAAGGGATTTGGTTAGGCTATTCAGTCGAAGGGATTTTAGTGTGTTTTGATTTTGGCGTAGCTTATGACGTAGTCAGTAGATGAATTGTATGCAATTGAAAAATGTGTTCAGTATCACTTGTCGACTTACTATTTATAAACCTACAATTGAATCTTTTGTATCTCAAGATATGATCATAAACTCAGATACGGAAGATACAATTTAGATCCTTAGAAGATTTGACCTAATTTCTAGAAACCCTATTTTAATTTGGGCTTTCTATTTTCCACGCCTGACTCAATCTAAGTTGATCTAGCCCAATAACCTATTTAATAAATCCCAAGTTTATTTTTGCCTAATATAAATTAGATAAAAAATCTACTTTATATCAAATTAGACTAAAATAATTTAATGAAACTTGATCTTTTAACGATTTAAAATTTATTAATTTGATCACTTGCCATCACTTGATTCGACACTAAGTGATCCGATTCAATACTAAGCGATCCTACTTAACTTGACTCGATATGATTGGACTCGACTCGACTTGACTTGACTCTATGCGACTCGACTCTATGCGACTCGACTCGATATGATTCGACTCGACTCGATATGACTTGATATCGACTCGACTTGACACTTTATATATTTTTCATTTTTTCCCTTTTTCTTTTAATTTTAATTTTTTATCTTTTTATTTATTATTTTATTGTTATTATTTTTTATTCCTCATTCAACAAAAATATTAAAACGAAAATGGCAAAAATAAGGTGTCTATAGCTGCCCTTGCTACAAAGATAAAAGAGATACCCATTTTTGCTAGACCCTACTTTAAACTAATCAGCTAAGTTGTGTTTTATCTTGATGAAGGATATCGACTTGAAAGTTTAATGTAAAGAATAAATAGCCTATCTTAAAAGGACGGGGCAAATGAATGCTTATTTAGAAAGAATAAAGCAAAAGGTTATGAGGCCTATCTTAAAAGATAAGGCTTAAGGGTGTCTATATTGAAAGGATAGAGCAAAAACCATTAGATATCAAATTAATTTGTTTTAGTTTGGCAAATAATCCGAAAAGGATAGATTTCTTTGAGATTTAAAAAAAAAAAAACTTGTTTTGGTTTAGTGGATAATTTGAAGAGAATAGATCTCTTCAAATTTTTTTTGGTTTTGTGAATAATTCGAAGATGATAGATTTCTTCAAGATTTGTTTTGGTTTGGTAAATAATCTGAAGATGATAGGTCTTTTCGAGATTTGTTGTTTTGGTTTGGTGGATGATCCAAAGAGGATAAATCTCTTTAAGATTTGTTTTGATTTGGTGGATAATCTAAGGAGGATAGATCTCCTCGAGATTCCTTTGGGTTTGATGGATAATCCGAAGAAGATAGATCTTTTCGAGATTCCTTATTTTGGTTTGGTAGATGATCCAAATATGATAGATCTCTTCAAGATTTGTTTTGGTTTAGTGTATAATTTGAAAAGAATAGATTTCTTTCAGGTTTCTTTTGGCTCGGTGGATAATCCAAAGAGAATAGATCTCTTTGAGATTTCATAAAAAACTTGTTTTGGTTTGATGGATGATCCGAAGAGGATAGATCTCTTCGAGATTTCTTGTTTTGGTAGATGATCCGAAGATAATAGATCTCTTTAAGATTTCAAAAACACTTTGCTTTGGTTTAGTGGACAATTTGATGAGGATAGATCTCTTGCTTTGGTTTGATGAATAATCCGAAGAGGATAAATCTCTTTGAGATTTAAAAAAAAAACTTTACTTTGGTTTTATGGATAATCCAAAGAGGATAGATCTCTTTTAAGATGAGTTGCTCGAAAGGATAGATCTTTCAAAGACAAGATAAGATGACATTTTATTAAAGATAAAATGAGATAATGCTCTTATGAGCAAGAGATCTTCTTAAATGATTAGATGGCGCTCCTTTGAGCAAGCGATCCTAGAAAGATAGGACAATACTCTTTTGAGCAAGTGATCCTCAAAAGGAATAGGACAACGCTCCTTTAAGCAAATGATCTTAGCAAAGGATTAGATAGGACAACGCTCCTATGAGTAAGCAATCCTAAAAAGGAATAGATAGGATAACGTTCCTATGAGCAAGCGATCTTAGAAAGGATTGGATAGCGCTATACTGAGCAAGCGACTAAACTAAGGATAGGACAGCACTCCTTCAAGCAAGTGATCCTATAAAGGAATAGGACTAGATAAGTTTTGAAAAAACAATCTGAGACTTGAGTTTGAAGGATTTTGATTCCTTGAAAATATTGACTTTTCTTTTTAAGAAATCTCTGTTGACAATTTTTGAAAAAGGTTTCATTTCTCATTTGAAAAGTTTTTGTTTTCTTTTTTCTTCTTTTTTCAAGATATTAAAAAAAAAAACTCCCTTATGGAAAATTGTGTTGCTATCAAGTAAGAAAGCCTCAAAAACTTTAAAGATCACAAATAAGGGGTTAGCTTGCCTCTTACCCGTTGATCACTCATTCTTTTAGTTTTGTTTCATGGAGCATAATTCATGATTCTTGTAATCCCTTGAAGTACTAATTTTAAGCTTATGATAACTGACCGTTCGGTTCTTGAGAAAGCACTTAACTTGTTATTAATTTTCTACTAAAGGAATAGGCATCATTACTTGAAATGTTTAGTTAAAGAGGACTTTTTCGCATTCTTACGGACTTGTTTTCACTCTTAGCATCAATTCCAAAAATTATAGTTAATCTTGTAAATGGTATACTCCGGTTAACCAATCAATTCTTTTTTGAGTTTGCAATGTAAGGCTTTTGGTTAATAATATGAGCAAATGGATATCAATGTACTTGGCCAATTTTTAAGAAATCATATGCAATCTGTCTTGGGTTTACAAGCTAAGAACCTAAGAGAGACAAAACATGGGCTTACCTAGTTTCATGAGTAAATTTTACTGAAGATAAGTTGATTTTTTTTTAGTCAAAAGAGTTCATCAAAAATGATAAATTGGGCAAGACCATAAAATAAGGGCTTTGCTTTTGAGCTTGGGAATTTCTAATGTTCAAATTTTGGATACCATCACAAGTTCGGACTTCAGCCTTATTGGTAATTTAGCTCTCCTTTGAAAGTGATCACCTTGCTAATATTTTCAATTTTTCTCTTTTTTTCCTTTTTTTTTCCTTTTTCTCTTTTTTCCTCCTCTTCTTTGGTCAAGGCAGTCACCTTCCCTTACTGAGTTTTTTCTTGATGGGATTCAAAGCCTTAAAACCATGAGTTCAAAGGGTATAAACTTGGGGGAAGTGTATATGGCATGCAGTGTTTAAGAAAAGTCCACAGGCTTAAGGTGTTTAAATAAGTGAATAGACCTGAGTGAGGTATATATGGTCTGAAACTCTTCTTTATCCTAAAGAAATTGAATTGTCTATGACAATATTTGCTCTTGAATTGGCATGACTGAGGCAAACATAAGTTAGTCTCATCCTTTTCTTTAACCCTAACCTCTTGGTTACTCTAATATAGAGTGGTTATTAGCAAGGTTAATTTTAAGATAAATCCCTAAAAACTCAAATGGATTTGCAAGGTATAATCGTGTTTAGGGTAGTAAAATGAATGCCTAACATTATTTTGACACTTGTACCGAGTTCAAGATAGGTCTCCTTTAAGGAATGAGCTCAAGTACTCATATTGCGACACTTACCTCTCATGTGTGTTTAGGGTTAGTTTTTCAGATATGGTTTGCCTCTTTTCATCCTAAACCTCTTAAGTAATGTGTTACCATTCCCTTACATGAAAAATTTTAAGTTCTGAGTTCATATTTACTTTATCCATTTTCACTCATTCGAAATGCCCCTATTTAAATTAAGCTAGTTTCATAGCATACAAAGACAAAAATGTACATGAAAACTGCTTTATTCAATAATTTGTATCCATTACAAGCTCCAAAATGAAAGATCATTCTAAAAAAATGTAGGAACTAAAATTCTTTTCCACTTCTTGCCCTTATTTTTATCACTCCTTCGAATTTGGCCCATTTAGTTGAATTGGTTTCTTAGAGATATACTCAATTGCTTCAAATGGTGAGCCACCTTGTTATATAATAGTAGTAGGCCTTTAATATTTACTGTTGGAGGCTGTTTGTTTGATGCTTCCTCAAAACTTGGGGAAGGAATACCATTACCATTAGACCCATCAGTCTCTAAAAAATTTGGTTGGATAACCTTGGCATCAATCAAATCTTACACCTTATGCTTCGGTTTTCAACAATTTTCTATGGTATGCCCCACTTGGCCTACATGATATTTACACCAATTGCTAGGGTTATAATCCCTTGGCTTGTACTTCTTTGTTGGGTTTTCACATGGTAGCAATCTTGTATCTCTTAATTGCTTAAACACTTGGGCCATTAGAATCTTGAATTGTGTAAGTTGCCTTCTCTTATTGTGGATAGGCTTATCTTGTTCTAGGTTTTCCCAATTGGCACATTCATTCCTAACTTCTCTTTCCTTGAATGATCTTCATGCTTTGGTTGTGATGTCCTATTTATACTAAGATCTAAGTTTTTAAGTTGCTTGAGCACATAACCCATTGCCATTTATGTACCCATGAGTCTTTTAACTTCTCTAACTTTTCTTTTAGGGCAGCAACCCTTGCTTCCAAGCCCTAGCAATAACATGCATCCTAAACTTGACCATCTAAATTCGTCTCTAGTAACCTTTCCAAACTTTGTATCATGTTGATAGTGGGCTTATTAACTTGCAACTCTTTAGACTCGTCTATCTTAGATGATGTGTCAATAGGCCCCTAAGCTTAGGTGTGGACCATGGTATCAACTTGCTTCACATACTTACTTAAGACCCCTTCTACTGTAGCTATTCTTTATTCAAGAGCTTCAGACATCTCAATTTTTTAAAAATGAGTTATTACAGGCTTTAAGTTAGGCTAGACTGTAATATTTCAAAGCCTGCAAGAATCCCTTTTTGTTAGCAATACTAAATTTTTAAAAAAAAAAAAAATCAAGTTTTTAATTTTGAAAACATTTCTTTTTTTTTTTTTGGAAATTTTTATTAAAAAAAATCAATGTTAATTTTATGTTACAGAAGCCTAATGTTGACATTAACGAATCTAAAGTTAAAAAACAATTGAAAAGATTGGGATTGATGACCAAGGGCATAAGATGATTAAATTACAAAGATGATATAGAGAAACAAAAATTATTTTACAATGAGAGACTCATCAAAAGATAACATAAGGGTGCCAACTCATAGAGAAAGCTCTATTGGAAGCGTGGCAACTTAATAGATAAATATGAAGAATGAGAACTTAAGCGTTTACAAGATTTATAACTTTGAGATGGGAAAAAATTTACAATAGGAATCTGATAGTTAAATCTTTTTTATCTTTTTGATTTTTTTTTATTTTATTATTTCCTAATAGTATGATATACATGGGGCATTGCAATAGAAAACCAACTAAGTAAATAATCATTATGAAACTGGTTTTTAATCATAAAATATCTTTTTGAATTTTTTTTAAAAAATTGTTTAAAGCTTGAAAAAAATGGCAATTCCATAATAATCTTTACCATAGCCAACTTCCATAATTACATGCAAAAAAAAAAAAAAAAAATTTACAAGTTAATACTACATTTTTTTCTTTTTAACATTAGTACATTATGGTATAGGACGGACACTAATGATTTTATGCTCATTATCCATAAAACAAAATCTATAAGACTCACATATATTATAAGATAGCATATAAAATAAATGTGATGCAATATGTTACACATGCGTACGATGCAATAGGGTTGGTCATTAATAAATTATAGGAATAGAATTATTATAACCCATAGTAAAAAAGTACCCTTATATATAAGTGGATCCAAAATAAAATTTTAAAAAACAACGAAGCTCGCGAATGCTTATACATAAGGGTAGCAATTTTTTTTAAATTTCTCCTTAAATTTTGCCAAACTGACTGCGGATTAATTAGAGTTCTCCTATAATTTAAAAAATAACTACCCCTTTTTTAAAAAAGAATGATACAAGAGAGTGGGATCTACGAATCTTAGGCTCTATAGCTTTAAGGATTTCTGGAGAAAACTTAGTGGGCTACATTGAGGCTTGAGTGGACTCGTCTATTATCGCCAGGTAAGGGTAGAGACCTCAGTGACCTGAAGGTTACACAATGTCAGCCCGTCTTAAGTTCTTAAAGTGGCCTAAGTCCAACCATATCTAAACATGTAAATGGTTATTAAAATAAAATAAAGCCCCCTTAAAGCCCCAATACAGGCACATTGGGCCAGGTTTTTTTTTCTTTAAGGCTTGCATCATTAAAAACCAGTCAGCACAACTATATTACAATAAAAGAAAAATAATACAAAAGGCCATCAATTAATTTTTAATTTTTGCAAGACTAACCTATTGGGCTTCTCTAGTAGAGTAACTAATTCTGTCAAGCTTTATTTCGATTTTTCTTAATTTAACTTATATTAAGTTAAGTTCGCTTAATATAAATTATTCGATATAAAATTAAGGAAACATTTTTCTTTAAAAAAATATTTTTAAAAATTTAGAGTTGCTAACCAATTCAATTGGTAAAAAGTTAAATTAGGGTTTGGCTATTAATCGTTGTATTTTCTAAAAAATAATTTTTTGGAAAAATAACCAGAAAAATTGAGTTCGAAAGCTAACTTATTAAGATTAAGTCACAATGTAAAAATAAAAAAAATCAATTAATGAGATTTGTTTTTATATTTTTCTAAAAAATATTAAGAATATATCTAAATATACAAAATATAAGTAAATGAATTATTTATTTATTTATTTTTTATTACGAATTTTTAAGAAAAAGAAACAAAATTTTTATTTTTTATTTTTTATATAGTTACTCTGAAGGTGCCTACGTACTCGTTAGTCTGGATTAAACTAACGTAATTCTTTTTTATAAAATATTAGTGGGTTGATATTTTTTATTTTTTAAAATTGAGCCAAGTTTACGTTTTTTAACCAATTTATTTATTTAAAAAACCTAAGAAATCTAATTTCACAAATCCATTTTTAAGAAAAAAACCTAACTAAATCTTTTTAAAAACTCCGATTAAGATTTTTATTTATTTATTATTTTTTTAAATCACTGCACATCAAAAGATATCTTTTCTAAATCCTACATGTAAAATCTACTAAGATACGATCTAGATAGAAATCTTTATCAAATCCAAGATACATTGAACATACGATCCAAATACGTATCTTTTTCGAAGATACAAATCTCGAGGAAAAGATATGTGATTTTGGCTAAAAAATGCTATACAACTAAAAAAAGGAATTTATAAAAAAAAAATCCAAATTATCTAAAAAATAGCCAATGACAAAAGACCTACCCTAAAGAAAACCAATTAATTAAAATAATTAAATTAATAAAAGAAATATATAATTAAATGAAATAATAATTTTATTATGCAAACCGTTTGAGTTGTGTTGATCGACGTGTTCGTACGTCGAATTGCGTGTGTGTGTGTTCGTATACAATGTGAACATGTCGGTGATCATGTGCGTCATGATCATGCATGAGTGTCGTACAGATATATGTGTGTGGTGTGCTTTGGTGCAATGGGTGCAGCGTATCAGCAGTGGTAGTGTATGCTTAGGTACAGTATAGATTTGGTGTGCTCAGTCAGGGGGTGCAGCATGGACTTTAACTTATGTACAGTATTGTATAGGACGTGGTTAGATTAGTGTGAGTGTAGTATGTTAGCAACGTGTTGAATTGTGTCTGCGATGTGAGTGTACGGCTGAGGGCATGCGAGTATATGTGCTGTTGGATTATGAAGTGCTAGCATGTTGTGTTTAGGTTGTTGCAAGTGACCAGTTCCATGTAGTGTGGTCAGGAGCTTTAGTGTGTGGTGTGGATTAGTATAGTCAGTCAATGGAGTGTTCAATCGTGCGGTGTCAGGCATTTCGGTCATGGGGTACTTCAGCATGCGTGTTTATTCTTTGTGCATGTAAGTGCTTCAGTTAAGCAGTTAGCGTGCATGGAGATTGGAGTAGATTCAAGGGATGCGGAATTTGCTATTTGTTCAGGTGCTACGGCTGCTTACTATATGAGTCTTCATGGAATTTAGTATGTGTGTGGAGAGTTGTCGGTCAAGGGATTCAGTTAGGCTATTTGGTCGAAGGAGGGGTTGGTATGTTCGAATTTTGGCATAGCTTGTAACGTGGTCAGTAGATGAATTGTGTATAATTGAAAAATGTGTTAGCATCACTTGCCGACTTACATTTTATAAACCCACAATTGAATCTTTCGTATCTCAAGATATGATCATAAATTCAAATACGTAAGATACGATTTAGATCCTTTGAAGATTTGACTTAGTTTTTAAAAACCCTATTTTAATTTAGGCTTTCTATTTTCTAAGCCCAACTTAATCCAAATTAATCTAGTCCAATAACCTACTTAATAAATCTTAAGTCCATTTTAGTCCAATATAAATTAGATAAAAAATCAACTTTATATTAAACTGGACTAAAATATTTTAATGAAACTCGATCCTTCAACTACTTAAAATTTATTAATTTGATTACTTACCATCACCTGATTCGATACTAAACAATCTAACTCGACTCGACTCGACTCTATACAGTTTAACTTGATACGATTAGACTCGTCTTGACTTGATTTGATATGACTTGACTGGACTCGATGCGACTAGACTTGACTCGACTTGATACTACTTGATATGACTCAATTTGACATGATTCGACTCGACTTGACAATTTTTATATTTTCATTTTTTCCCTTTTTTCTTTTAATTTTAGTTTTATTTATTTATTATTTTTTATTTCTAGCTCAACAAAAATATTAAAACGAAAATAACAAAAATGAGGTGTCTACACTTATATTGTGTTCAGTATGCAAGATTGGACCCGGAATTATTGGATTAGGAATAGAATCGCAATTTTGGGTCCAATTTCCATTCCTATGTTTGGATGCATTTTAAGAGGCCAGAATCGCAATTCCTTAAAATTGATGATTTTGGCTTTATGGTGGAATATAATTTCAACTTTAAGAAGGTAGAATGCAATTCTAGCTTTAGGAAAGTTGAATTACAGTCCCATTCCACCTTAGTAAATATACAATTACATAAATTACCCTCATTAATATACAAATAGTATGGAGGAAAAAAAGTATAGAAATAGCTAGTGTATATCGGTATAAGACTCAATTTGGGCTTTGATATTTATCATATAACTAATTAATGCTCCACATAATGTGTAGATTTTAGTTTGAAAGTAAATTTCTATTAATATAAATAATGTATCTACTTAAAAGATTATCACAATAAATATATTAAGGATGAATATTTAGGAATTGTCCTGAATATGGTGTTGATGGTATAATTTAACCATTTAAACACATTTTACATGCAATGGTTTGATATATGGTCCACATATATTGCATATTATAGTTTGATATATGATCCTTAAAATTATAAAAATATAATATCGTATACCGATAATCATGTTGTTTTACATTAAACCATGTGGCATTATATCTCCTCAATTAACATCATTTATAAATGGTATGCCTTTTGAGCATATAATTCAAAGAAAAAATGGTTTTGGCAAAAAAAAAAAAAAAAAAAAAACGAAAAGGAAGAAAAAAATTGTTAATTGTCAAAAGGTTCGAGTTAAAAAGATATAAGTAACAAGAATAAAGAGTTATAAATAATAATCAAACATTCAAGACTACAAAATAATGACCTATGCATAAATAATATACAAATAACATAAAATATAAGGAAAAAACTTCACAAACTAGACATATAAAAACTTAGTATCTTAGTAAATTTCCATGAATAAGAAGACCAAAATTAACTTAAACAACACAATTCAATAAAATATAACACTTATATAGTTCCTTTTCAATTTGGTCCCAAAATATATAACATTAGTTAGAAGGAATAGAAGAACTTTAATTTGATGAATTTATAGTTAGTAAATAAATTAACTACATCTATTTGAGTAGACTTATAGTGATAAAGGAGTCATTATGAAATATCATAAAAAATGTTAGAAGTAAATATCTGAAAGATTTAGGAAAAGATCAAGAATTTTATTTCCTATCAATTGAATTTAAGAAGAATAACCTAAGATTTTAGTAGAGAGAGATATAGAGTGAGGTTGTTGTTGGATGTTATAATTAGAGAAAAAAGATATTTTCCTTTAGAAGAGAAAATAATCAAAAGCTAAAAAAAGATAAAAGAAGAGGAGATGTAGTTATAATCTTCTAATATATATGTGTATATATATACATATAACTCAAACATTACAGATAATAATGAAAGACAAACATACCATTGTAATGGAGATTGAATTAAGAACGGAAGTCCATTGTAAATAGCGTTTAAGAATAATTTGTATTAAAAGGATCAAAATATCATAAAACTTTTCCTTTACCTTTTTAAGACAATGCTATATGCAAATAATAAGTAGAAGAATCGTGCACATACATTGTTGTTAATCCCAATAAAAAAAAAAAGAAAAAACCTTCTTATATCACATAAAAGAATTATGAAACAATAAATAACACAAACAAATGAAGGCAAGTGTAAACATAAAAATAGTAATTCTTAAACAAAGAACAAATTGATAAAAAACCTACCGTTGTTTGAGATCAAGAACGCAAAAGGTAAAAATCATTATCATTATCATCATCCTTGTCAAAGAGGGGAGCAAAAAAAAAAAACGTAAACAAGAAAGAGAGATAAAAAGATAAGAAGGCAATCATAGAAATTGAGGAGAGGAATAAGTGAAAGAGAAGGAAAATAAAAGCAATAAAGAGAATACTTTATTTTGTAGTGAGGCTTTGAAGAGTAATATCAATTGGAAATCATGTAACATGACAAAATTCTGACATTATATATTATAAATAGATAGATATGGGAATATATCATAATTTATTATAAGAGATATCTTGCGTTAATATTGAAGATACATGATATGTGAGATTATTTTGTATCAAAAATTGATTTAAGCTAGAAAATAATAAGCAAAATGCCATATTGAAACAACATAATAGTAGTTAAATAATACCGCCGCAAACCATATGGAAGCTTTAGGTATGAATTTCATTTAATTTCTAATGATATTTGATCTTCTCCAATATATTGCAGTGAAGTCATCAATACATCTCCATTTTGTCTTAGGGTTTTAACTTGTTTTATAAATTCTAAAATGTTATATTATTGAACAAAGTCACAATCTTTTTTGTGTTTATATGAACAATATTGTTAACCTCTAGGAGCCCAATACTCGGCTCGAGCCTACATTCTCTTAACAAATGAAAACAAAACCCTATCTCTCTATCTACTATTCTTCGAAATATCTCAAAGGTAACTTTTCTTTACTCTTTCTCTCTTTCTCTGTTTCTCTCTTTTTTTTCTTTTTTTCTTTTTTTTACCAAAGGAAAATACTTCATTAATCACCAACCATCGTCACAATGATTACACAACAAAGTACCATTAGATGCAAAAGGGAAAAACAATGATTCAAATGAAAGTAGCTTTTGAAGAGTGAATGGGGTATTCAACCACCAATCTTGAGGACACCTTCCCCTTCTGGTAAATGAAGTTACTTAGTCCGCAGCTTTATTAGCTAAATGACGTACCAAGACAAAGCTAAAGGAAAAGTCACTGGCACTTTCCAACTCTACAAGAGCTTGTTGAAAATAAGGTTGTGTAGTCTAATGTAAACCATTTGGCGGGCCTATTAAAGCACGAAAAAGGAGTAAACAGTCAGTGAAGAAAACAACATGTCTAAATCCTTTCTTCTTGGCTTCACAAATTCCCATTATCAAAACTAAGCATTCGGCTACGTCCGAGTTACAGGAACTAACTATGTTGGAACAGCTACTTTGAACAACTCCTCTTCTATCTCGAAAAATGCAAGCTGGGCCCAAATGATGGGAAAGCTTAGTTTACGATCCATCTACATGCCTTAACACCACTTCATCATTCATTAGAAGGTTAGGAATAAATCTCCTACATAAAAAATCTATGCCTCATACACCCCTATTCACAACATGACCCATACACCAACTACTCTATAATACCATCACCTTAGTCATATGTGCAACATCATGCGAAAATAGATCTATTATTCAACTAAGAGGAGTCAAAACTTGCTCGATCTTAACTAGAAACTAGCCATGAAGCTCTTTGATTCAAAGAAAGTGGCTAGACAACTTCGCAATCACTAGTCATAATTAGATTTGTGCTTGACGATTGTAGATTTGGCTGAACAAAAGTCACCCATTCACTAATCATCCCCAAGTAATCAAATTTGGCCGTATTACCATGATTTGTTCCATTCACAACAAACCCCCGATGAAACTTTGACTGAACTCCTCTTGCATCAATCGGATTTTCAGCTAAGCACAACGTATGAAATAACATTGCAAAAGAGCTCCCATTTGGTTTCTTATACCAAGTCATCATTACCGAATCCTTCAAAAAAGCAAAAGATCATTTCATTGTAGAAATGGGGTTTCGGACTTAGCCATTATGCGATGCTTCACATCACTCCTTCCAAATAACCTAAGCAACCTCAAACAATCTGGCCCCTAAATCAAATCCAACAACTTCGCTCTTTCTAACTTGTTGCATGTGAGTCTACTAGACAATAAAAGTCATAACCTTAGCTCGATCAAACTTCACTCCCACTGTCCTAAAATGTGAGATCTTACAAAACTACCACCTGATTAGGATTCCATCATAAGAACAACACCTGACATGAGACCACTACCACCACTTAGTAGCAGCTACGATGTCTGGAGCTGCCAACCTACCCTTTCTACCAATGGAGCTTTAGTGGCCGGAGAACAAAAAACATGCGATTTTTCTTATATGTTGCTATTTTTTTAAAAAATATTAAACGATGTCTAAAGATTATGAAATTTAGTTTTTTTAGGTATTTTTGCATATAGAATCAGAATATTGAACCAGATATCTAAAATTAGAAGTGCTTATATAGGTTCTTTAAAAATAGGTTTGATTTCAATGAATTTTCAAAAATAGTAAATGAAGTTATTTCGAGTTAATTTTTTGTGTACATATTATGAATACAATATATTTAATTTAAATAAAAGTAATTTTTGAAAAACTATACGTTTAGTAACTATTATAATTATTTTGTTGAATTTACCATATTTTTCATATGAAAGAAATAATAGGTTTTTAGTTAAATTCCTTAATGAATTTGGTTTGCACTAATTTGTGGAGCTTATTTATGGTTTTGGGAATATTAATTTTGAATCTTATAATTTTATTTGGTTATTTACCTAATTTAAGTTAATTTTTAGCAAAATCGAACCTAAAATCAATATTCTAGAAAATAATATATATTAAACTATCTTAATACTTTTTACGATCATGATATAACAACCATAATTTTTTGAGTATAGCATATTTTCTGTAAGTTTAATGAAGCTTGGATACTAAGTATTATATATTTTTCCTAGCGTTTATACATATTTTGTCAAATATGAAAATATAAGATAAATTTGTATAATTGACATTGTAACAAGAGGGTAGCTACTAAAATGAAAATAAACTATATAATAAACTTTGAAATCTAATATAAGCCAAACTTATGAATGTTTATACTAAAATATAGAGTACCCTTAGATTAGAAACAAATTCATAAGCTAAATTAGAAATTAGATGTATAGGGCAAATTACGATAACAACTAAATTAGAGACTTACTATACTCGAAACATTGTTAATTGAACTTTATAAAATGAATCGAGGGAAGTTACTAGGATATATATAATCAGAAGTTGAATTAGAAGCTGAATCAGAAACTACCTTAAAACAAGGATAATTGTAAGAGACTTAAAACTTGAATAATTAAATATAGTAAAACCCTCAATTAAAGATAATAATCTTAATTATAGAATAAAGTCTATATATAAATAATAGTTATGCAAACATTAAAATAATATTTGTATTACAGGGACCATCGGCGAAGGCCTATAGTAAGCAGTAACTCAAGTGAGTAAGTGGGAAGTTCAAGTAGGTTTGAGATCAATATATTATTGTGTTTCAGAGTATTGTTTTATAGTACTCGAAGACTTAAGATTATACTTGGTTGTGTTTGTTAAATAGCTTGATTGTGCACATGCTTGTGTATACGTGTTCTTGAATTTAATTGTATGATTTCAGTTTGATGCTTTGGACTGTAATTATTTGTTTTACATTAAATGATTGAATGCCTTAATTTGAACTTAATTAAATATATGACTTATAAATCTAAATCGGATACTCATTACAACCCATTAGGGGAGGCGTTTAGGGATCTCTGACCAAATATTGACCTCTTCGAAAGGGATAGCGCTAGATAACATAATAGTCCCTTTTTTATCCTTAGTTGAACTACGTGATAAGGGAAGAGGTTGCGGCAAGGGTAAAGGTAGCAGTTTGAAGGTAGTCGTGGGAGGAACGGTACCTCCATAGTACAAGCCTAGGTTTCGTTGTGATTTGTTGAAATGTGTGATAAATTCTTCAACTCAAATTAGAGCTGGTGTAATTTATCTAATCTTACAACGAATTGGAAAACGTTGTACGATGGCATTTATTTGTTACATTGCATTTAACTGACTGATAACCTTGCTTGTGCCTGATGTATAGTTTTATCTCTTCGTCCCAACTTACTAAGCAGTTGGTTACTCACATCCCCATAGATATTGTTGCAGGTGCTAGCTAGGAAGTGGTTTTATAATTATTCTAAAGCTAATAACTATTGGATCATAGGGAGTGAGGATATAAAACCGAGGATCAGTTACACTTTCGAAGTTTGGACCTTATCATTAAATCTTTTAATATCAATTTATGTATTACTTAAGTAAAGTAAGATTTAGTTATTAAATCTTATAAACATCACTTAGATATTTAAATCTTAGTATGTATTTTTCATATTTTGGTAGGTGAATAACATAATTAATTTATGTATTGTTTGCTTTAAAACGAGTTAGTCGTGAACACCTTGTATAAATTGGGTCTAAAATAGTGGCTGTAAGGTTAGTTTCTATCTTAGAATGGTTTGTACGACAAGATTATTACGATTCTGTTGTTTTTGGGCATGACACAAACCATAAACAACTAACCCAATCGTAGCACAATAGGATATGCTCCAGAGTTTCCATCATGTCACAAAAAAGACACATTAGTTGGGAAATTACATGCCTTTTGTACAAATTTGCGAAAGTAGGGAAGTATCATCTAGAAAAAATGGCACACCTTTGGTAAGGTAGGTAAGTTCCATATCAATTTTCATGTAGAAGCATTTATGTAGTGGGATGAGAATGCTGCTTCAATAATAGGATTTTGTTGTGTAGAATGTAAGAAATTGTAAGTGGATCGAACAAAACATGTGCCATTGCTAAAGAAGGGCCAAATCAACTGGTTTGCATTACGTGACTCAGAAATAGGTAACCTCTTTATTGCATCAATTTCTTTTGGTAGCAAATAGGCCTATATTTGTTGTAGCCTCTATACCCCCTCATCCATACACATAATATCATAAACACGTTACTGAGGATCAATCTCTGATCCCCTAGATAAGAAGGTTGATTATAGTCCTTTTAGCCACCTGTCTTTACCAATATGTATACTCTGATCATCTCTTACATCCCAAATAGCCCCCTATAGCAACACATCTCTACGCTTTACAATGTTACTCTAAACATAAGAGGCCTGACCACCTTTTTTTGCAAACCTAAACTCATTTCAAGGAAAATCTCGGCTCTTCAATACCTTAGCCCATAGCACTTGAGGCTGTTAATGGCACCTCTATGTTAACTTCACTAGCAAACTCTTATTAAAAGATTCTAAGTTTTTAAAACCCATTCTACCCTTCTCTTTAGGCATAGTCAGTATACTCCAACTAAGCTAATGAACTTTAAAAACCTCACCCTTGTAACCCACCAAAACTGTGCTATCATGGAGTAATAGTCCTATACCATCTCTTAGTAGAATTTGAATATACCCATTAAATAAGTCGTATTGGCACAAATTACTAATTTTATCAAAATCTCTCAACCTACTTCATTTAAGAGGCTATGCTTCCATGCCTAGAGCTTCTGAAGAATCTTCTCCTTAACAAATTGTAAGGCCTCTGTCTTGGACCATCCCTACATTATTGGTAGTCCTACTCTATATCTCTCTACTAGGTTTTGTTTATTACGATTGATTTTGATAGATTCTAATAAGGATTTTTGTGAAATCTTGCAAAGTATTGATCTTATGCTTCCAATGCACAAGTAACTTAGAGAAAGGAAGAAGAGAAGGAGATGAAGTGATTTTCTATGGTTTAAGATGGGTATCCCTTTTTTGTTATTTATTATTCATACTTTCATTTCACATTTTCTATTACATGTAGTTATAGACTTATTGATTAGCTATAGATCTGTTGATATCTTGTACAATTTGTTGTATTTTGTAACCTAAAGCAACAATACAATATATCTAAGTCTATTATTGAGTCTTTGTTTGCTTAAGTCTCTGAATAGTATGTATAAGTCATGTAGTCCTTCAGATAATTTGACTTTCTTCTTACACTTTTGTCCTAAGCATTCTATTGAGTCATAACAAATATCATATGCCATATTTGATTTAGAAAAATATTGTGGAGTTTCATGAGATTTCTATGCATGTAAACAGCATGGTAATAGAAGATAGGTTTTTTTTTTTTTTTTTTTTTTTTTCGTGTAATGAGCAAATAGGTGTCTAGACTAAAATTTACTAAAATAAAATTTGATTAGATGTTGCAATTACCACTTACTTTATTTAAACGAAACTGTTGCTATTTTTTAATTGAAAATGAAGGAAGTTTCTATTGTTAGACATGGTACTATTTTAGGTATCATATTGATAATGTCATAACGCTATAGTATAAATATTAAAACGTGTTACATTAGCATCATATATAGTTAAAAAAACCTTTCTTGCTAAAATTAAAGGTTTTTAATTTAATGATACGAAAAATTTCAATGCCTACATTGCTATCTTTCCCATTTTCCTTAAATACCCAGTGTGCAAATAAAACCCATCATATTGTAAGACATACCTTAGTAGTAGACCATGAAACTTTGAGTCATAAAGCATTTTTGGTCTGCATTTTACAAATTTTTTTGGCTAATAGTTCTTTAATCACTTTTTAGTAGGGACTTTTAGTATAGATGCCTTTACAGGTTATAAAACACATGCTTAATAAGATTATACATATTTTGAGTGTTTAAAATAAAGCAAACATAAACACTTGTACTATAATGGCACAAACTTAAGAACTAATTTGCTAGAAAACTAATTTGATCTTTAGGTTCCAATAAACTATAAATAAAAAAATGAATTATGAGTCAAAATAATACCTCTTAGAATTAGAATTATGGCTTTATGTTTTCGTTTTGACATGTTTATATTTTCTCTTCAATATGTTTTTTATATGTCGACTTTGATACAATTATGGCCAAATTAACTTAGGCTAAGAGAAGATTATAGTGAAGGAAGAAAATTGTTGCAGTACTAGTGGAATAGATGAATTTTTTACAATTGATATGCTGGTTTTTTAAATAGCTATACTTCTTAGTTATTTCAAAAAGAAGATTTTCTACTTTAAAACACAAAAATACATGCATGATTTCCGTTTTCTTTTTTCTTTTTTTCTTTTTTTTTTTAATGAGAGAGCTTATGTTTTAGCTATCTTATGAGAGTTATAGAATGTGAATAAGGTAACTTAAAATGGATAGGAAAACTTTGAAAACTTTATACTTTGCCAAAAAATGTGGGGGGTTGAAGGAGATAAGATTCATGATTATTGGTGAACAAGATGCACTATTGTTTCTCTACTTACTTTTTTATCATGTGAAGAACAATGTAATAAAATTTTGATTTAAGAGATTAGGGGAAACAATTAGTAGACATTTCAAAATTGTCTTGACTAACATTTTAAGTCTCTATAGATTGTTATTGAAGAAGTTGGAACTAATTTTTGAAGATTTTGATAATGTGAAATGGAAATGGGTCAAGGTATGTAGATATATGTTTTATTCATTATAATACCATAAATTCTTTTATAAATAATTATATCTAATTTAAAATATTATATATGTAGCATTGTTTAGGAGTTGTAGATAGAACATATATCAAAGTAAGAGTTCTTTTATAAGATATGCCTAGATATAGAAATCAAAAAGGAATAATTGCAACAAATATACTAGCAATATGCTCACTTGATAAGCACTTTATATATGTTTTATCTCGTTAGGAGAGCTGGGTAGTTGATGGTAGAGTATTGAGAGATGCAATATTTAGAAGAAATGGGTTAGAAGTTCCATTAGGTAGGAAGTATATCATCATACTATTCATAGTTTCTCTAAATTATAAAGTCAAATTTACTAATTTTTTGTTACCTCAATAGGTCAATATCATCTCATTGATGTTAGATATATAGATTTTGCAAGTTTTCTTGCTTCGTATAGAAAACAATGATACTATTTAAATGATTGGAGAGATGGCCAAAGGGCTTACCACTTTAAAAGAATTTTTCAACATAAAGCATATGTCAGCTTGCTTACAATAGAAAGATGTTTTGGATTGCTTAAAATGAGATAGGCAATCCTTAGAAGTTCTTTTTATTCAATTAAGATTCAAAATTGCATTATACTAGCATGTTGTCTCCTAGAAAACCTAGTAAAAAGGGAAATGATTGAAGATCCATTAGCACATGAATAGGAGTCTCAAGAAGATATCATTGAAGAATCGAATAAACTTGTAGCCATTATTGATATTTCTCATGATGGACTTCTTTTAATGATAATTTAGCTACAAGTATATTTAGTGACTGGAGAGTGGCAAATCGTAGATAATTTGATGATGATTATATTTTGTTTTCTTTTTTTCCTAATAAATATTTATGCTGAGACATTGTAGATTTATGGTGTACTTTGTATTTTGCTCTAAATTTGAAGTATATGTTCATATTTAGTTTTCACTTTTATTATAGCCTTATTACTTTGTGCTTCATCTTTATCATTTATAATTAAATTAGTAGGAAATGGAAGGAACATAGGATAACATAATAAATGAATCGAGAGGCTCTGAAAAGAACAAAAGGGTATGGCTTGATGAAGAAAACTCTACACTCATGGAGGTACTCCTTGAGTTATAGAGCATTAGAAAAGTATAAAAGTTGATCGTGGGTTTAAGTTGGGAGACCTTTTAGACATGAAAAAAGTGTTAGAAGCCAATTTATCGGGCTGTGGTCTTCAAGCAAGTCCTCCCATCGAGTCTATAGTGAAGACTTTAAAGAATCTTTATGACATGTTGTATGGGATAATATAAGTGGATTTGGTTAAGATTCGTAACTAAATGTGTTGTGGTGGATTATCTTCTGTAGGATGCATATGTTTAAGTATGTTTGAAAACAGCCATTATTTCACTTTCCTCAATTATTTATTTATTTATTTGAGTATATACATAGGTGTAGACACTTCATTTTTACCCTTCTGTAGTTTTAATATTTTTCAAGAATAAAGAAAAGGGTACTATTTAAAAAAATAGAAAAATACAAAAAAAAAGGAAAAATACAAAAATTTTGAGAAAATGAAAAAATATAAAAAAAGGAAAAAAAAAAGGATTTTTAGGAAAATAAAAGCCTTAAGTCATTTTAAGGTTTTTGAAAAAAAATTATTTAGAAAAAGTCATTTAATTTTCAACGTCAAATAGAGTTTAAGTACCCAAAAAAAAAAGAAAGAAGAAAAAGAAAAAGTTAAAAATTTCTAATAAGAAAAACAAAAGAAAAAAAATAAAAAATAAAAAAGAGGATAATAAAAATAGTGTAAGAATAGGTTTTAGTGCTAATAGTATTTTAGTAGCTTTCTAGGAGTTTATTTGAACTACTTAAGCCTAGTTTCTCCTCCTTATATACATTTTAGTTGCAGTAAATTATAAGGCATAGGCCAAATGGCCTAACAGATGAGATCTTGGATTGATTATTACAAACAAGAGGGAAGTTTAGGGATTAATGCTTGGCAAATGCACTTTGTGCATTTTTCTTTTTGTTCCTCTTCTTACCACGTGTTGTCATATGATTTCCTCTTTTGACCACGTGTTATCATTTAATTGGTCCACTTAGTCCATATGCGATATGTGTATGCTCACTAATACCCCACGAGTAGAGTCTTCCCCACATGTTAAGAATAGCTATAGATGCGGGATTGCTATGTTTGAAACGCCTACTTTGAAGCCATTTTTCTTGCTTTTTTTTTTTTTTTTTTTTTTTTTTCCAGCAGAATCAATACAGAATCTTGGCAATATTGCATTGCCTACTTAAGATATTATGAAATGGTAGGCATAGCTCATCTACATTCACTCATTTGAGGTGTCAAAATGAAGATTGAAAATCGATAAAATATGACTGTATGAATATTGTTCTGATATAATTTTGCTTGATTTAAGCTTGCTTAATGACATTCAAAGCTTCTAAAGATTGTTTTAGGAAAGAATGAAAGTTTGGGAACACCTTTTAACAAAATCTAATCAAAATGCAATGATTTCAAATTAAATGTAGTAATAACCTACTAATTCGAATTTTTGCAACTACCCTATTTCTTGACTTTCCCATTCATAGTCAATGCTTCAAACACTATAAGAAGAAGTTTGGGAAGCATTCCAATCCATAAGCATAAATTGAAAAACACTCATACAAGTTAAACCCAACCTTTCTCTCTCTACCCTTAACCCATGCGTATACCCTCTCTCTTTCTCCCTCTTTAAGATTTCTTTTACCACGGTATTGGTCAAAGAAATCTAATAATACATTTAAGTTCTCTAGCCCTTGGGCTTTCCATTCATCACCTATTTTCATCATCTGTACCCCCAAACTTTGCTACCACTAAACCCTAAAACATCATGGCTACCTACTTGTGAACTGCCACTACTGTTACACCCTGCGCGAAACCAAGCTTATGGTTAAGCTTGCTACACCTAAAAAATCAAAGCTACATCCTCCTTTGCACCAACCAACCCTTAATCACGAGCTCCCCGAACACCATCACCACCCTCACTTTTTAAAATTTTTTAAAAAAGTTTTTATAATCATAAGATAGTGGCTAAATTAGAACCAATATGCCTGATTAGTTTTAATTTAACCTTTTTCCTAGTTTTACTAGGCAGCAACTCTAAAATATTTTCACAAATAAAGGAGCTATGAATTTCCTTAATTTAAGTTGAGGGTTTAAACTAAATAGGTATAGAGTTTTGTTTAAATCAAGTTAAGGAAAACTAAAAACTAAAAATTTAGGTTCGACAATGCGAAATATTTTTGTTTTCACATGTAAAGTCATGAAGGGCTACTTAATTTAGAAACAAATCATTTCCTTATTTTGATGAGTCGTGTATTGTGCAATTGGAATTCATGTTGATGGATACATCGATGTCTAGGAACAAACTACACAATAAAACATATAAACTTAGGTGATGATGACAATGTGAATGTGAATGAGGATTTTAATGGAGATAGCTACAAAACAATTTTGTGAATGTCATTGAACCTAGAAAGCTTGGAGATCGTGAAATTGGGTCTAAGAAGAAGAAAAATTATGAGGGGTTAATTTATATATTAGTTGAAGATCGAGCAATTAGGAAAATTTACAATACGTATATCTATTAAAATAATAGATATACTTAAAAGAATTATCATAGTTAACATATTTGGTTTGGTTTTGTATGACTTCCATAGGCGGTCCTTCTACATTTGTATATAAAATACTAGGTCTTAAAAGAGTTTTTTTTTTTAAGTGATTATAATGGCGGAGGGGGGAAATTGAACTTAGTTCATCCAACTTAGAAAACTAGTGTTTATACCATTAGACCATTGGCGGTCTTAAAAGAGTTAGAACCCTTAAGAAATCTCAACTTATGTTATTTTATGCTAAGTCATGTAAAAATTACAACTCTTGTCATTCTATATGTAAATAACATGTCTCTTGAATTCATAATTAAAAAAAAGAATTGTTATCAATATTGAAAAGGCGAAAGTGATAAAAAATTTAAATTAGAAGCAATTAAAAGGCATTATAAAAAGGTATTATTAATAAAGAGAGTACAAATGACAAAAGATTTTAAAATTATATATCTATATATTTTCTATGCTAACTAAATTACAACTTTAAGGGATGGTGGATTTAAATCGTGGTCTATCTCAATGAGAGACCAATGATGATACCGTTAGGTTATAATAACCGTAATTTTAAAATTATAATTTGAAAAAAAGAATTGTTATCGATATTGAAAAGGCATAAGTGATAAAAGTTAAAAGTAATAAATAGTCAAAAAGGCATTATCAAAAAGGTATAACTAATGAATAGGTACAAATGAGAAGGTAAAAGGAAAAAAATTGCAATTTTTAAAAAATGTTCCTAAAATATCATCAAACTTAAAAAAATTTCCAAAAGCATAGTAGCTAAAATCCTATCTTGAAGTAACAATTTCATTTTGCAAAAAAAATTGTAACAATGAAAATGTTACTTTAAACAAGTGATATAAACTTGTGTCTTTAAAGAAATGACTTCAATTATGAGTGAAATTGTGTCTTTTGGATAGGATTTTGACCTGCTATAATTTGCAGCAATTGTTGCAATATATTTTCTACCAATTTGTACAACACCTACCTCTTTAAACATGTAAAATATCATTTATACAGGAAAACAAACTATAGGGAATAACAAGTGCAAATTCATCAATATATGCATTCCTTAGGAGCCAAACTCCACATCCATGACATGAATGATAATACACTTGTTAACTCTACCAAATAACAACTCATCACTAACTTATCTATATGTAAATAATGTTACAATGACTTATCAATATAGAGCTCCTCAACTATAACAAACGATTAGTAATTGTAAGCATTAATAATCTATTAGAGGAAATTAATAAAAAAACTGGAAAAGAATAAGAATTTTTCTATTGATAAATATTACAGTTCATCCAAATATAAATATAAATAAAAATGTGCAATATAAAATAAAAAAACAAAGGAAATGAACAAAGTAAAAAGGAATCTAATGTTGTTATTAATGCCATCGCTTGAAGTTTAGCTTTTGTGCATTGGTTGAGTGTCCAACTAAGTAACTAAGTGTTATCCTATCCTGCAGCGGATGAGCTAAGGGGAGGAAACACATACATCAATATAGGATTGGGCACAACTTGTGTAAGTTTCTCGACTATGTCTTCTATTTGAAGTACATATGCTAGTGATGTGCCTTAAACCATATGGATTTTATGTCATTTGAACATTTATTTTTCTTCATGATATGAGTCATTTTATTTATCATGTTATTGTTAGCCTTGTAACATTGATAAAAAGGATTCCTTGAATATTTGTTTTTCTTTATGTCATTAAAGTGTGTGATTATAATATTAAAACCATAAGGTGATAAGAACACTATTCTAAATTATCCTTAGTCGCTCATTAGATGGAATAATAATGACTTAAGACTAGTATGTTAGCTGAACAATAATTACGTTTCACTAATCATAGATATAATATATCA
The DNA here is from genome assembly GCA_024138015.1 of Lumnitzera littorea. NCBI lineage: Eukaryota > Viridiplantae > Streptophyta > Magnoliopsida > Myrtales > Combretaceae > Lumnitzera > Lumnitzera littorea. The sequence goes on from JAMXBB010000007.1 coordinate 20,369,778, forward strand.
ATTCAGTACATAGATACATGTAGGAGTACATTATATTGGATTGACTCACCATGAGAGTACTGCATGTATCAATCTAATAAGTACTACTTATTAGAGTGTTATTTTAATCTTTTGACTTGATGACACCATGGATTCCTAAATAGTAAGTTCCACATTTTGACTTAGTTCTTTATTATTTTTAACTGGATGATTAAGAGATTATGATTAGATATAGAATAAATTTTGTGGAGGAATATGAGTGTTTGTGAAGGGATTTGTCTCTCTCATCAATTTAAGAGAAATATCTTTTGGGCTCCATGAAGAGTAAGACTAAGAAAAATGAATGGACATACTCAAATGAATTGATAAGGAGTTATCAATGTTATTTGTTTTAGTTAGTTAAACTCTAGATTCAAGAAACAAGTGATTAAACAATATAAGAGTATCTTGATCAACACTTTATGTTTAATCATTATATATTGTGTGACAAATGGACTAAATAACTAACTGTTTAATGGGTAGAGTCGAATCACTAACCTTCACTTAATTTGGGTTGACATAATATCTTACTAGAGGCTATTTATGCCTTGTAGGTTAGAAAAGGAGTTTTAGGCCTACTGTTAACATTAGGTAAACCTATAGGGTCGCACACAAAGAACGAGCCAAATGGGTTATAGGCTTATTTTAAATTGACCTAGTATGAATTATTGAAATATTTATTATTCTTAAATAGTTTAAGCATGATAAATAATAACAGAAAAATAATAAATGATAAAATAACGTATTTTAATAGATAATATTAATATCTCTTAATATTTTCTAGAAGATATTATCGCTTCTCTATATATAGATAGACGTAGCTCTCTATTAGGGTTACGTTGATACCTTATCGTTAACATTAGACTTGTAGAGAAATTTTGCAGACTAAAATAGAGAGAGTAAACACGAGATATTGTGAGTTGATTCCTTCACGAATATAGATTTGTCATAGAGTGCTAGCATATACTATAGCCCATTTCTTGCAAGTTAGTTCGTGTGTGGATACTTGTAGAGAGTGTTTGCAATTTGCAACGCTTATTGATTTGCCTAATTGAGAATTTCGACAAACATCATATAAGGTAAAATTTGTTGTCTTCTTTTTAGTTTAATTGAAATGCATAGATCCTAGGACGTTTGGGGATAATAAAATTCAAAATTATATTGTATAAAATAGCATGATTTGAATCCTTAAAACTCAACACCATATCCCTCTTTTCTAGAGCTAAAGGAGTTGGAATGTAAGCACTGGAGCTATCCTTAAGAGATGTCTAGAATGACACCAATGATAGTGTACAAGGACCTAATTTTTGATACTGAGTTGCAATTGGGGTAGGAGATAGGTAAGGCGAGTACTTATGCTTAGGCGATGGAATGTCTCTAATTTTAATAAGGTTATCTTAGCGGCTTTAGGTTCAATAGTAGGCCTATACCAGCCCCCTATGTTGTCTTCCCTAAGGTGGATCAAGTGGTAGTAAGTGGTCACATTTGGCATCGTTATTACCTACTGATGTTGAATCATTGAAGATGATGCTCTAAAGTTGATGTACTCCTATATCTACAACTGTTGCCTCAAATAGAGTCATCATCCAATGTAAACGCTAACAGTATGATGTGGTTTCCATTGTCTATACCGGTCACTCTCAGTAGCTCATGCTTATGTTTCCCTTATAAAGAGTCCCATCAATTGTGATTACCAACCTAAAAAAACAAGGAAATGGTTATTCTAATGTTGGACATATAATGATGTGCTTGGTTTGATGATAGCAACATTGTAATCTTTAGAATGATTGAATGATTACTTTATGTGCTTTTCTAATATGTATTTAAGGAAGTTTAACAACAAAAAGATAGTGTAGACATCTAATTTTTTCTAAAAATAAATAAAAATAACCGATCCTCTTTCTAAATTAAGACATTTTTTAGGACTTTCCATAAATAAAATCTAGTTTAGGACCCTTTAGAAATTTCTTAAATAACTTAAATTAGGTTAAAAACGTAAACTCAATCATTTAAAAAAAATAAAAATTAATCAACCTGCTAAAGTTTTCGTAGAATGAACTATAGAAGTCTAATTCTGAATATCGACTACGTAGGCACCCATACGTATAAGGTAGGCACTCATACGTACGAGGTGACTTAAAATATGGAAAAATTTTATTTTCCTCCTTTAGTAGATAATTCTTTAAATTTTTATTTTTTGTAAATAGGTATAATTTCAGTTATCGCTTGTAAACAAACATTATTAGAAGGGTATTTAAAAAGCAAAATTAAATTCAGAAAGTTAAAAGTGGTACCCGTTTAGGGTTTAATAGGATAGCCCTCGGATCTAGATTTTTAGTTAAAAAAAAAAAACTATTTTAAAAATTAGTTTTATTGGTTGATCGGTAACTAAGTTATAACCAATCTATTCAATTGATTGGTCATAGCTTATCTTTCTTTCTCGACTATAGTTGGGTGGCGATTTTAAAATGTTTTTCAAAGTTGAAAGAACTGGTTTCCTTTAAAAAAGACTAATTTATAAAAAAACCAAGAGAAAAACCATTCTTGATAGCTTAGCAACTCTACTGGAGACGTTAAGAGGGTTAGCCATTCAACTTTCCAAAATTAAAATTAATCTCTAAAAATCACCTTGCTATGTGTAATTTATTTACTTCTTCATTTATTAATTCGTTATTATTCATACCATAACTAATGTTTTTTGCAGTTTTTATTTATTTAACTATTTGGGTGGGGGGGGAGGGATTTATTTTTCACAAGCGTATAATAGAAATGGTTAAACTCAAATTATATTAGGACCTTAGGATAGGGGGGCCATTGTGTAGGCTTCAGGTGCTGTAGTGTAACCACCGCTCAGGGTTGATTATGTTACCCCTACTTAAGCTTGATGTGATTAATGAAAGTGTTCTTTAACAAGTGAGGATGCGCAAGCTTAAAGACTTATATAACCTACCCTTTATGCATTTACGACATCTAGAATTGACAAATGATCAAGCAAGATGGGAATAAAAGTATATAATGGCTTAGAGTTTCCTTGATTTCTCTTGTAAATATGTTGTAAACATAGAATTGTTGTAAATAGGTTTTGTTTATTATAAATAATGATTAGTTAATCTTGTAATGTATTTTTTCTTTTGTAATTCAGATTAAGAAATGGCCTGTTTATCCAACTCCATCCACTTCGGGGAAATGTTCGTTAGCAAGCCCATCAGCCCCAAGATCATCTTAGACCAATGGTTTCAATACTTCAATCTAAGGGAATAAGAGACCATTATCAACAAGATTAAGCTCATTCTATCACTTCCTAAGGTAAAGATAGAGATTAATTTAATTAGGGCCTTGACCAACTTTTGGGAGCTCAAGGAAGTGGCTTTTCCAGTTGAGCCTCACTTGATTAGTCCAACACTTGAAGAGTGCATTCAATTACTTCAAGCCCCTTCCTTAGAAAATATATACATCCTAAATTTGGAAGTTGACTCGATGAATGCATTTTTAAGATTCTTAGAGATCAAAAAAGCTAAAGTGATCAAAGCCTTCAGAAGCTATAGTGGGAATTGCATCAAATTGGAAGACTTAAAAGCCTAGTTCACCATTGGGCCTAAATCCAACCAACGGGGCATCTTCTGTGGCAATCTCAAAGACTAGGGACAAAATAAAATAAAAGCCTTTATCCTAGCTGCATTTAGGACTCTCCTATTCCCTAATTGAAAGTTCCTCATCCATTTTAGGGTCATTGAGTTAGCGGGTCAGTTTCTTAAAGGTAAATCATACGTCTCAGCCCTCATCGCAGAACAAATCAGAAGCCTCAACATTTTAAAAGAAAAGAATGATGACGTACTAAAGACCAGCATAGCATTATTGACAATATGGTTTGTAAGCTACATGAAATATTATGGGCTTGATCTGATTTGGGGAGAATTTGCTCATAATATTAATCTGATCGATTCTTTTGTTGATAAGGCCTATCTCCCAAAAGGAAAGTTCACTTATTGTTGGGTAGAAGTGTTGAGAAATTTTCAAGTCGTTGATATCTTATGGATAGCAAGATGGAGCAACTTTAAAAGGGTAATCCTAGTATGCAAAAATTATCAAGCAATTCCCCTAATCGGGATGAATTGTGCATAGGCTATTACCCTAACAATATAATCAGATAATTTGGAGGTATCCAAGATATAGTCTACAGGCCTCTACTGGATATCATAACCTTGGATTATGAGGACCTTTAGATTCCATTACTACAGAAGATGTCTAAACTCTGGGGAATCAAATAATTATGGAAAACAAGGACTGTTAGCCCAAACATCGATTTAAGAGAGTGGCTAGGAGAAGTGGACAAGCATAGGGTCACCAAAGAATATTTGTATGATCAGCTCCATAAGATAGGGGAGATCCAATATCGAGCCCCAGAAATCATCTAACTCGTACTAGCTAAACCAGATCCTGAAATCAAGACCTACATGGACCAAGTACAAGCCAGTATAAAAGTAATTTATGAAGAGCGGGACATGTAGGAGGATCTCTTTTGGGAATCAAGACAACGTTCTTAGGCCTTAGAACATCAATTGAAGATGACCTACAAAAGGCTCAAAGAGCTTGAAGAAACAGAAGGGCCCAATCCAGAAAAGAGGAAGGAAGCACCAGCAGCACTTAGTAAGCAAAAAAAGCGAACGTCTGCCAAGTGCTAAAAGAACGTTTAGAGATAAAAATACTTTTCTTAAGAAATAAATGTATTTTATTTTTCAAATAATGTAAAAGGGAACTTCAAAAGCTACAAAATAATAAAAATTACCATCTTGTTGGTTATTCATCGGTTCTATTTCTTTGCATTCGTATGGCAGACATTTTCACATTCCTGTTTTTCATTCGTTTCATTTGAAAAAAATATTTATGTGACTAATTTGTTGAGAAGTGATCTTAAACCAAGCCGCCAAGATAGCTCTTAAGCATCAAACCTTCCAGAGAAGTCCTATCCAAACTCGCTCTAAAACCATAATGGCTAGCCAAGGAAGCGACAACATCAACACCAACAACGATAGTGTCAACCCTAAAATTATTGACCTTATCGAGCTGAGGTTTCGTTCTTTGGACTGAATAATGGGGAAGATTGCTGATCTGCTGAGCTTCCTTACTGGCAGCATCGCCTTACTTAAGTCTACAGTTCCATCAAATGAATAAAACTCCAAAGCTTGATATAGGAAGAATGTTGAAGCCTTACCTCTTTAAGCAGAAGAAGCCTACCCTAAAGTTAACCAGACTTTTGAATCCTTTGAGATAGAAGGGGTCTATCTCAAGGTTAACTTGACTTTTGAGCCAAGCACTTACTCATTTCCAGTCAATCCAAAGCTTGAAGTTTACCAGGATAAATTGAAAGAGCTTGGGAGGCGATTGACCCAATAAATTACTGAGAAAATGAAAATGCTTAAAGGGTATGATGGTTTCGAGTAGGTTGGTATAACAGACTTCTCTATCTACGACTATGGAAGCTTCCTAGAAAAATTCAAAGTACTTAACTTAAAAAAGTACAATGGGACTGGATGCCCTAAACTGCTTACTTGGTTGTATGTACGCAAGATGGATAAGTATGTGCAATATAACTAACTCATGGTCTAAAATTTTTAGGACATCCTATTTGGCCCTACTTTGACCTAGTACACCTACTTGGATTTGAATCAGGTGAATACATGGGAAAAGCTGGCTAGGGCATTTTATGAGTTATATAAATTCAATGTTGAAGTGGCACTAACCATGATGGACTTGGTCACCTTGCATAAAAAGCACAATGAGTCATTCAAGGAGTATGCCTAGAGGTGGAGATCCTTAGTTGCAAGGGTATCTACCCTCATGATCGAGAAGGAGCTAACTTCAGCTTTTATTAATACTCTTGAAAAGCCCTACTTTTGTCATCTGATTGGGTAAGCCTCCTTTAGTTTCACAAAGGTGGTAGTTGTAGGATGTTAGATTGAAAATGTTGTCATTTCCAATAAACTACAGGAGCCATCAGATAGAAGACCACCTTCTATATAGCTTACTACTAGCAAGACCAAAGAAGCAATTGTCGACATGGTGAATTCAAACATCAGGCCTAATACCCAGGTCTCCTTCAGAACAAATCCTTTACTAGTGCAGCAACAATTCTAAAGTTAACCATAAGTCAGCAAGATTCCAAGACAGTTCACCAAAATATTGGTTCCCTTCAGTTAGGTCCTTGAAAAATTGAGAAAAGATAATCCGATCCATTTTGAGCCTCCTAGTGAAAGTTATAGACTAAAGTTTTTTGATCTAATGCCAAATGTCAATATCACTTGAGGTAGGTAGGCCATTTAACTGATTCATGCTGGAGATTAAGGAACAAAATTCAAGACTTAATTGATGAAGGCATAGTCCAGTTAGACTTTGTGGAGGCTTTTACTCCAAATGTCAACAATAACCCCTTGCCTAACTATGGGCCTATCATCAACATAATATTTGATTACTCAAATCCCATCATTAATATGATCAGTCATAATTGAGAACCTAGGGTCTATAAATTTTACAAATAAGAGGAAAAGCAAACTCCAAAGAACTGAAGGTACACCTTCTATGTGCCTTTAGCCCTTAAAAGTTATAAAACTACCCTTCTTAACTATCAGGCAGTAAATCAAGGACAATCAATTTCAATTATGGGGGGAATTACTCGCTCTAGTAGAATTTATGACCCGAAGGAAGACCTGAAAAAGAAAACTATACTGGAAAGCCTAAACAATGAATCGGCTAAATGTAAAGAAGGATTGTTTGCCTTCACCAAAATACTTAAATCAAGTAAGTATAAAGTAATGGATTAGCTTGCTAAGTCTCCAGCAAAAATATCTCTTATAAGTCTGTTGATGGCATCAGAATCGCATCGAGAAGCTTTGTTCAGAACTATAAGGGAAGTCAAAGTCCCTTGTGAAATGCCTGCTGAAAGAATGGGGTCTATCACCAACTCTATCCTCACCATGGATTAGATTTCTTTCTCTATTGAGGAGTTGGGCAAAGAAGGTAATCGACACATTAAGCCCCTCTTTATAATAGTGAGGGTAAACAACATTATCACGGCAAGAGTCCTCATCAACAAAGAATCATCTTTAAATGTCTACCTTCTCGCCACCTTGGACCTATTGGGCATCGATGAAACCGCAATCAAGCTAAGTTCAACAATAGTTAGGGCTTTTGATAGGTCTAGAAGGGAGATTATAGGGGAGATCGACTTCCCAGTTAATATTGGCTTATAGACTTTCAACATCTGATTTAGGGCTTTTGATAGGTCTAAAAGGGAGATTATAGGGGAGATCGACTTCCCAGTTAATATTGGCTTATAGACTTTCAACATCTGATTTAGGTCCTAGATATCCTAAAAACCTTTAACCTGTTATTAGGAAGACCTTGGATACATTCAATAAGGGCCATACCTTCTAGCATGCATCAAAAGGTTAAGCTCATCTCAAATGGCCGAGTCATAACGATTCTGGGTAACTAGGATTATGAAATATACAAGGAAATGACCATACCTTACATTGGCACTGAGGAGCGGGAAGACTTTGGGCTCCAAATATTTGAAGAGATCTGTATAATTACTAATTGGGAGAAACATGAGAGATCGAAATTCGAAGAAGGCTAAGTTGGTACCTATGGGTTACATTATATCCCAACTCCAATGGATGAGCTATGAATTATGCAAACGAGGGGCAAAAGAGGTGACGGATTGTATTACACCCTGATGACCTTCCTACCATTATCAAAAACTTTCATCTAAGCTGATGTCTAGACTTCAAGGTATGCCAAATAGGACACTTTCAGCAGGAATAAAACAACTAGCCCATCCTACAATCCCTAGCACTTGAATAATTGGTTCTTTATCTCTATTAATAGCAATAAGTCTTCTCTAAGGTAAATGATGAATCATGATTTAGTATTTTTCTAAGTTTTGTAATAATTACTTTTGTTCTTGAAAGAATTTCTTCTAACCTAATAAAAATCAGTCTTCATTTTCTTCACTCCTCCCTTACTTACGCTCTCTTCTTTACATACTTTTTGCCTAGATCTAATACTTCGAATAAAGGCCATGGATAGCTCATGTAGATAAATGATGAAAATATTAATATCACTTCTGACCTTACTAGGTTAGTCATTGGGAGTGATGTTAATAACTACAGTGATGTATAGGAAAACTAGCAAAGACATGAAATGAGTAGAATTTCCATTGACGACCGATTAAGACAATTAATGTTAAGACTGATAACAACACCAAAATATTAGAAATTGGGGGGAATTTGAAAGAAGAACAAAAGGCAGAAATGGCCGCACTACTATCCAAATACTAAGATGTATTTGTATGGTCTTATGAAGATATGCTCGAATTAAATCCATCAATCGTGGTCTACCACTTACCCATACGAGAGGATATCAAACCTAAGAAGCAAAAGCTAAGAAGATTCTGAGTGAATATCTTGTTGAAAATTAAGGAAGAAGTCAAAAAGTTACTGGAAGTTGGTTTCATCGAGATGTCTGATTATCCTAAGTGGGTCGCTAACATTGTGCTAGTAATGAAGAAGAACGAAAAAATCAGAGTGTACGTGGATTTTCAAGACCTCAACTAAATGACTCCTAAAGATAATTTCCCCTTGCCCCATATTGATGTCTTGGTTGATAATAAGACTGGGAACCATCTTTTCTCATTCATGGATAGGTTCTCCGGGGATAATCAGATTCGAATATCTGAAGAAGATAAAGCTAAGACTACATTTATCACAACTTGTGGTACATTTTGCTATAAAGTAATACCTTTCGAACTCAAAAACACCAAGGCAACTTACTAAAGAGTCATGGTTGCAATCTTTCATGACATGATGCACAAAAAAGTTGTAGCAAAGTTTTACTCAAACTTTATTACAAAGAGGGGCAGCTGTAGACACTTATTTTTGTATACTAACCCCCTCGGCCCCCTCTTTTTATTTTTTTTTTCAAAACTTTTTTGAATAAGATAAATGGTCCTAAATTAGGAAAAATATATAAAAAAAAAGAAAATTAAGAAAACCTAAAAAAATTAGAAACTTAGAAAAAAAAAAAGAAATTTATAAAAATACAAAAAATATAGAAAATTTAAGAAAAGTAAAAAAAAAAACAATAAATTTAGAAAAAATCACAAAAATATAAAATTTAGATAAAATACAAAATAGGAAAATAGAGGATTTAGGAAATTTAGAAAATAACAAATTTTTTAGATAGCTTAATAGAATATAATTTAGATAAAAAAATAAGGAGAGGGTTGTTGAGTCTAGGCTTAGATTTGAATCTAACTCAAGTTGACTTTGTCCAAATTACACATATGAACAAGGCACGTGCCAACGACCTAATGGATAAACACTTGGACTTGAAATTAGGTTTGGCTTGGAGATCAGGGGTTTGACTCTCATAAAAGACAGAGAATGCCTTTTGCTTTTATTTTTTCCATACTCCATGTGCTGCCACATGTCAAGGAATCATTAGGCCATGTATCTGGTCGAAATACGTAGCACTCTATTATTAGCCTTAATAACACACTTTCCTTCGTTCTTCTCCCCTTTCCTATTCTTTCCCTAGCTTTCTCACTAAAAAACCAAACATAATAGGGACTCTTGATGATGCCCAACTCCACCCTCAACCCTCATCCTCTCTCTTGCACTATGCCACCACTTGTTGTTCAATCCGCAGCCACCTTAACCACACCTCAACCACCTACTGCTCAGACCACATACAACACAGCACACTTCTACTGCACAATCTCTCATATACCCTATTGATTAGCACTCTCTATCATAAACCAATCCCAATCCCCATGCCCTTCCAAACCCACACACCGACGCCCCTTCTCTCGAGCTAAACTGCACATCAATTGTACTCATTAGTCCTTACACCAACTGTGCACAACATTTGATGACCCTTACTCGACGGTCACTCATTGTCCACTCTCAGTCGAACCCATACACCCCACGTATTGTAGCCCCATCCTCACAAACCAACAGCTTTGATCTCTCTCACCCATGACTTGTGATTGACTAAACATTACCTTAACTATGCCTTGATAACCTACTGGAACTACACCATCTCTCTCTTGCACAACCGAATACACAATAACAACATCGACCTACTCCCCTTTCGTACGAACCTACGTGGCTAGAACAGACCACCATCAGCCCCACTGTCTCTCTCTCTCACCTCCCTCAATCATAATCCCTCACTCAAAAACACAACCCATTCTCCATCTTTCTCTCTCGACCGATGAATCGCAACACATATGTGACCTACATCTACATGCCTTGCATACTTGTATGAACACTAATCGACTTCATCCCCTTTAACTAAACCATACACCGAACCACGCTTACCCATCTACGACCACAAAAACCAAACCTCGACCTCCACCGATGCCTAGACGTACATACTACCATTGGCTTAAATCTGACTCACCTTTAAGTGACTACGAAAAGCGACCTCACTACTACCAAACGCCCTAATACCAATTAGATTCACATGGATTTAGCCTTTCCTGTGAAAAAATTAGCTTAAAACTACTTTGTAGCACCACTACCAATTGCCCCCATCCTCTTATAGCTGCATATGTGTGTAGTACGTAGTTGGGTTGGCTGACCTAATGTTGATTCGAAATCCAACTTGATTGATGCTAACTGACTTGGCTCTTACTTTACGACTTGCATATACTCCCTCTCCTAATTTGGTCTAGCTGTTTTGATGTTTTCATTTTTATTTTATTTTATTTTAATTTTTTTTACTTATTTGTTTCATGTAATTGTAATTATATAAAAAAGAAGAAAAATAAAAAAACAGTAGAAAATGGAACATAGATACCCAATTTTTGCCCCATTTATTTTGTTTTATTCTTTATTTTTATAGGTCTTAAATTAGGAAAAACACAAAAAATAGGAAATTAAAGAAAACAAAAAAATAATAAGAATTTTAGGAAAATACAAAAAAATAAGGAAAAGCACACAAAAAAAAAAAGAAATTTGGAAAAATATCAAAAAATAGGAAATTTAGAAAGAAATCTAAAAAAATAAGAAATTCAAAAAATAAGAAAATTGAAAAAAGTTAGAAATTTGAAAATTTACAAAAAATAGAAAAAATTGGAGATTTTAGGAAATTTAGAAAATAACATTTTATTAGGGTAGATTTTGAAATAAGTTTAGAAATTGGGTCGTAGAACCTAGACTTAGATTTAAATCTAGCCTAGGCTAACCTAATCCATATGTATATATGGACAAGATATATGCCAACAGCTTAATGGATAAGTATTGGACATTGGCATTAGGTTTGGTTAAAGGTCTTGGGTTCGAATCTTGGAGGAAGCATATAAAGTTTTTTTCATTTTTTTAACATCTAGAATTGCTATGTATTAGGATCTTATTGCGCCACGTGTCCTGACACGTGGCAGCATTGGGTTGGATGACTTGTGCTACTGTGGTGCCATGTGGCATGCCACGTGTCACAATTAACACGTGGTATGCTGTGATCGGTTGGATTAGCTAATATGGTGCCATGTCAGCCGATTTTCTCTCTATTTCCTTTCTCTTTCTTCCCCCTTCCTTAATTTTCCTCCACTTTCCCCAGTTAAGAATAGTCCACTCCCTTCACTTTAGCTCCAATTTTCGCATAAGTTACACATACTCACACATAATCTCTTGCTTTGATCTTATTTAACACATAGCCTGCTTTGAAACGAACCCAATAACACGTCTAAATTCGGTTAAAAATGCATTCAAATCAAGCTCCAAAAAGGGGAAAATTTTGAAAATTTAGAATTTTCCTTTAATTCGAATTTGAGCTTTCTTTGTTTGATCGATGATTTTGTATATAAGTAGAGGGCTTATGAGCATCTAAGGACACACACAACGACAAACGACGAGCAGAAAACAACCCATGAGCTCCCTCTCTCTCTCTTCTCGTTCATACCCTCTCTAACACTCACCGAACCCACTCTTTATCTCTTCAACTCTCTCTCTCTCTAGCTACCTTCAAGCCACATCACCACCCTTACTAGCTTCCCTACCTCGCGAACTTCCAAGTCTAACTACCTTTGATCACTACCGTACCCTCCAATGGCACCACCAACAAGCCATTGCCAAACCCTAACCATCGAACCCCCTCCCTCTCGAACCACCACATCTGACTCTCTTTAACCCAAACCAACCCTACAGCCGAACTCCCCACGACTTAAAACCCTACACCATACTTCCCTTTTAACTCTAGCAACCCCCGACGGCACCACCAAAACACCATCGCTAGCTACCGTGCTCGAACACCATCAAAACTACCCCCAAACCTCGCGACACTCTTTCTACCCCCCATATCCCCAATCTAAAACTCATGAAACTCCTCTTCCCTCTCTAATTTAGTGGTTAAATTAAGCAAAATTGACCTTGGCTGTTGCTGCTAAACTTGAAGACGACTCAAACTCGACCTGAATCCGCGCATCGACCTGAGACCAACCAACAACCCGAATACTCGAACCAACTCGAGATTGACTCGAATTTTGACCCGCGTCCCTGACCCGCATCCTGTTTAATATCTAGCTTAGCCCTTTTTTTTGTTATTTGATTTATTTTCTTTTTTCGGTTTTGCTTTATTTATTTATTATTATTTTATTTATCCATCTATGTACATGTAAATGTAATCAAAATGTAAAGAAAAAAAGGAAGAAAGAAAAAAGAAAAAGAAAAAGTAGTTTATTTAGTTATTTATTTATTTAGTTAAAAGTAAAAATAAATGAAATAATAAATAATAATAAAAGGAAAGATAAATAAGTGAATAGTTAAAGAATAAAGATTATTATTTTTTTTAAACACTTAAAAATCAGGTTTTCAAAAATGAAAAATAATTGGATTCTTTTTAAAGACAGGACTTTTTAGAATTTTCCAAAAAATAAAAAATAAAAAGATAAAAATCCAATTTAAGACCTTCTTTTTTAGGGATTTTTTTAAATAAATCAAATTGAACTAAAAACGTAAACTCGGCCCGTTTCGAAAATTAAAATCAACTCAACTCACTAAAGTTTTTTATAAAAAGAATTACGTATGTTTGATTTCGAATAGTAGATACCTAGATATCTATGGGGCGATGATAAAAATAAAAAATCTAATTTTCCTTTTTCCTAAATACTTAAATTATCTAATTAGAGTAATTAGCAATTGAGTTTTATGAAATTAAAAAAGATGATTTTTAAGATTAAGGTTAAAATTGGAAAGTCAATGGTACCCGTAAGGGTTTAAAATTTCTAACCCCTGAATCCAAATCTCTAGTTTTCAAAAGTTGTTTAAAAAATCAGTTTTATTGTGGACTAGTAGGTTAGTTATGACTAATCTACCCAATTGGTTATAACTTAACTTTTTTTTTTTTTTACTCCGATTGGGTGGTACCTCCAAAGCATTTTTAAAGTATAAAAAAGAACCAGTTTTCTTTAAACCATAGTCAATGGTCAGTACTAAACGGATAAGGGTTTAATATTAATTGGTTTAAAGAAGACCTAATTTAAAAAGAACCAGAAAGATGAAAAACCAATCTCGACAAGGAAAAAAGGAAAAAAAAGAAAAAAGAAGAAAAGAAAACCAAGAAAAAGAAAAAGAAAAGAAAAGAATAGTTTATTAAAGCATAATAGAAATAGATAAAATAAATAAATAAGATAATATAAAAAATAATAAAATTAAAAATAAAAATGAATAAATGAAAATTGTTTTGGCGCTTAGAGAAAATCGATTTTTTCTAAAAATAAATAAAAATAACCGATCTTCTTTCCAAATTAAGACATTTTTTAGGACTTTTCATAAATAAAATCTAGTTTAGGACTCTTTAAAAATTTTCCTTAAATAACTCGAATCAAGTTAAAAATGTAAACCCAACCACTTTCAAAAAATTAAAAATTAATCGACCCGCTAAAGTTTTCGTAGAATGAACTATGGAAGTTTGATCCCGAATAGCAGGTACATAAGCACTCGTATGTATGGAATGACTTAAAATATGGAAAAAATTTATTTTCCCTCTTTAGTAGATAATTCTTTAAATTCTTATTTTTTGTACATAGGTATAATTTTAGTTATTGCTTGTAGATAAACATTATTGGAAATGTATTTGAAAAGCAAAATTAAATTCGGAAAGTTAAAAGTGGTATCCGTTTATGGTTTTATAGGATAGCTCTCGGATTCAAATCTTTAATTTTAAAGAAAAAAACCGTTTAAAAATTGGTTTTATTGATAGACCGATACTAATCCATCTAATTGGTTATAACTTAACTCTCTTTACCGACTATGGTTGAGTGGTAACTCTAAAATATTTTCAAAGTTGAAAGAACTGGTTTTCTTTAAACTCTAGTCTAGGGTTAGTATTAAACGGGTAGAGTTGAATATCGATAAGTTTAAAGAAGATTAATTTATAAAAACTAAGAAAAAAACCAAGCTTGATGGATAGTAATAAGATATAGATCTAATATGTATTTAGGGAAGTCTAACAACCTAAAGATAGTAATAAGATATGGATCATTATAAAGATAAACTCAATAATTAAGGTAACTTATGGTGAGATTCTTAGTTTAATGTTACTTACAGTTTAATTAGGTTAACCTAAGTGATAACCTAGTTAAAATGATAGAATCATTACAACTAATGAACAAACATTTATTGATAAGAATTAAAGGTAGCAAAATAGCTAAATGTTCAATCTCAATAAAAGAAATTAGAATTAGAATGAAAATGATAAAAGTAAGTTGTCCTTTAAAACTGATAGAAGATAGTATTTATATTAACTCTTATAGTAATTGTAATTTAGTAACTAATTAGAACTTAAAACACCAAATGGAAAGATCAAAATAAAACAAACGTTAACCTAACTATAGTAAGCCATCATGCCAGTCCTTAGGAGAACCAGCAAATTAAATAATTGGACTCCTTGCAACTGTTAGGTTGATTCATATGAACACTGGCTAGTGGTGTTAGCTCCTCTTGCTTGAGTCTTTTGTGCTTCAATTAGAGGTTACCATTAAGATGGTAGGGCTGTCCATCATCAAGCCAATGAACTTTAGTCTTTGTCCTTTGCTTCTTCGTGTTTTCATGAATCGATTGCACACTCTTGGGTTGATCTTAGGTGCTTCCACTCACTTCCCAACTTGATTTACATGGGTTCAAAATTTGATTCCCATCATCTGCTTAGGGTTGTAGATGAATTGCCCTTGAATCCCATAATTTCTTTGATTTGCAACAAGAAATATTTGGATATGGCACAAATAAACTCTCATACCCTTTTTTCAACTTACCCCTGGCTACTTAATCTCTCTTTATTTCCTCTTTACTCATCGGGGTCAAAATGACCTCTTTTCCATCCTTTGCAAACATATAAATGTTTTTTAACCCATCATACAACACTTTCTTATCATACATCTAAGGCTTATCCAAAAAAATATGAGCAACTTCCATTTTACTACAACATTACACAAGAAGTCATCCATATAGTCTCTAATCTTCATTAGAACTCTAACTTGCTTATGAACATGAAATTTACCCTTCTTTCTAAACCAATGTAAGATAACAGTTGTGAATGCGGTGTCATCGTTAATTTTAGAGCGTAAACAAAAGCTGTAGAAGTTATGTTGGTGCAGCTACTACTGTCAATCAACACAAAACAAGCTTTATCCTTCACTAGCCATTGAGTAAAAAAGAAATTAGTTATTTGAGTAACGTTTATTGGTTGTTTAAGTGTCTTGGATAGGCTAATGATGATGACTATCATTCTGGGTTCTAACATGACCATTCTCCTCTTTAATGTACACACTCGGGTCTTCCTCCTCTTTCTCCTCTTTACTAATGACTTCAAGTTCAAGTAACTTGATCTTATTTACCATGATTTGCTTGTTTACACACTTCGATGGTAAATGTACAAAGCATTGACATTTGAAGCATTTCACTTTATTGGATTTTTTTCCTCTAAGTACCTTGCTCATGGCCTTCCAACTTGTATGTATTGGTTCTATTGTTATTATATTCACTCTTCTCATAGCTTTTGAACTCTTTGTACTCAACTTAAGCTCTTTAGATTTTAGTTCTTCCTTAGGTTTCTCTCTAGCATGTTGTTCTTCATGTCGAAAGTAAGAACTTTTCTATTTGCCTCTACCCCTTTACTTTTGATGGTCAACTCTCAAAACCAATTTCACTACATCATATCTTAATCTAGTTATGAATCTATTTATGATCTACTTAACGAGTTCCTTAGTATCACACCTCCTTAATAACATTTCAAATTCTTATGCATAATGATTAATTGACATACCTCTCTATCTTATGGTATCCATTTGAGAGAATAATTTTTGCTTATGATATGGTCGTATGATTTACTCTTGCATTAACCTCTTCATTAAATTCCATGTAGTGACCATCGCTTTTCAATCTTCTCTTTTCTACTCATGAAGTTCCCTTCATCATAAAAAAAAATATATAGTTAGAAAATTCTAAGGAGGTTAATTTGACTTTGGTGTGTTCATTATATTTACAATAATCAAAGAGTTGCTTAACCTGACTTTCACTATCATTATAATCATTTGGTATCCTACTGCCATCAAATTTTGGAACCTAGAATTTGATATTTTAGATATCTCTCACTTGTTGGCTTTTATTATTTGTGACCTTCATAAAAATTATTGCCTTCTGCCTCATTTAACTCATTACCTTCGCTGTGCCTTTCACCCGTAATCTATTTTCGGTTCTAATTTTGAATGTTTATTTGTTGCATTACATTATCATTCAAAGCCTACATCAAATTTGCTTACATATTCATGAGATGTTGCATTGCTTTTGTGAGTGCAGTCATCCATCATTATAATCTAGTTTATGATGACCTTCATCTTAATTGTCATCACCTTGCTCCTTAATAGCATGTACACTCTCGTTACCTCGTACAAGGCAAATGCACTTATTAAATTACGGTAAAGTGGATTCAAGTCCAAGCAAATCCCTCAAGGACTACAAATACTAATACTAACTTTAACTTTTTTATCTAATCGGAAATATTCAATGAGTGCGACTAAATTAAAATCCTAAAATTATCTAACTAAAACTAATTATGAGACTCAAACAATAATGAGAAAGTGATGAAATTAAGAACAACTTCAAGAAAGCAAAATATGTATCTAGACATTTCTTCCCTTAGAATTCATCCTGTAAGTTAACAAAAAAATTATTTAATTCCATCTTTAATTTCATCCTATAACTTAACAAAAAATCATCTAATTCCATATATAATTTCATTGACCAGCTCAATAAAACTTGATACCTTTCTTAAGCATATTAACCCTAACCTTAAAATAGCTACTTGAATCTCTTCACAAATAGCATATCTAATTCCATCTAATTCAACCTGTAACTTAACAAAAAATCATCTAATTTCATCTTTAATTTCATTGACTAGGAGAATTCTTAATTAAACTTGATACCTTTCTCAAGCATATTAACAATAATGCTAAAATAACTACTTGAATCTCTTCACAAGTAGCATATCTTAAGATTGCATTAATGAACAACAAGTTCTCACAAAAAGTTAATAAATTCTTCAAAGAATCATGTATCTTATCTTTAATGGGGTGTTTACTTCACTCGAATGAAATAAGGGGAGAATTTGAATCACAATTACCATGAATAGTTTACTACCTTGTTTAGTTGAATAAAAAACCATCTAAGGAATAGAACCACAGTAAGAGTTAAAAGACCTTATCACCTTCAATAACTAATAAAATGAACAAAATAAAAAATAAAATAAAGTTTCAACACAACCTTCCTTCGGTAACAGATACAACTCCATGAAGTGATATCACACACCACATCACGAGCCAAGTCCAACAAATAAACTAGGGCATCAGTAAGCAAACACTGGCAAAATTGGATTAAAGATATCCAAAATGCAAATAGCTAGATCTACAACTTGTTAAATTAAATCACCAACGAACAAATTAGATCTGCAATCACTAGCAAAATCCAACAATACGCACTTACTCTCTCTATATGATAATTGAATGCCATTTTGGAAATATATTTTATCAGAAGAATTGAATGGAATTTGATATATTCTTCATTAGAAGAATCTTTGCTTTATTGATAACAAGATCCTCCTTTTTCTTGTTATCATCGAATGTACCAAAGAATTGATAACAAGATCCTCCCTTTTCTTGTTATCACCTAACTTACCAAAGAATTAATAACAGTCATGTTGAGTTCATAATCTGCAACTAAATATCCTATGTCTCTAAGCATCTGCATAAAGAATCACCAAATTCTGAGAAGCCTCATGATTTCATCTTTCGATATAGTCATGGTTATTGGTGATTGAAGATAGAAAAACCAAGGATAGGGTTAGGGTTTTAGGAAATTGAATTAAGGCTTTTATGAGAACGAAGTAAGGAAAAGAAGTCTCTCTCTCATCACCTTCTTTTTCCGATGGAGTGGTGTGGTTGCTGTTTCTTGATAGTGGTGAAGTAGTTACGGTAGTGGCGATCGTTAGTGGCGGTGTACTATGGTCGTAATATATGTGTGAGATGAAGAAGAAAAAGAAGGACAGTGAATGTCTTGCATTTGGAACAGTGATTCTAAGGTGACAATCATGAATCCCAATTCCTCATTTTCAATGAATTGCAATTCCTAGATAATTGGGATTCATTGAACTAAACATTGTAATAAGAGGATTTTAATTAATAAGGGCGGAATGGCTATTCCATTCCCTCCAAGTAAATATGCAGTAAGTATACGTGGAATTCCCTTCAATTATGCTAAGATCTAATTATGTACAATATTTCTCAATCTTCATGTATAATATCAAATATTGACACTCTAGAAATACTAGATAACAATCAAGTACACATAATTGAATCAAAAAATTAAAAATTTCATTGAACTTCAACAATAAAAACAATTTACACATAAGAATCCTAAGTTCCACAAGTCTAGATGGGATAATGCATACGAAAGGGCTTAGACTTTTAGTTTTGAACAGTTTAGTACCTAAACATTCAAAATTTGAATTTTAGTGCTCGAATATTGAAAATTCTTCATTTGAGTGTTTATACTTAATAGACATTATACACACGATGGGTACTAAACTACTTCAAAATTAAAGTTTAGGCACTTAAGTAAACAAATTTTCAATTTTTAAGTATTAAAATTCAAGTTTTGAATGTTTAGATACTAAATTGTTAAAAATTAAAAGTTTAGGTACTTCCATATGCGTTATCCTAATCTAGATATAAGAAAATTAAACTCCAATCACGATAAAAGATGAAACTTGCAATAAAAAAATATGTAAACATAATGAAAAAATCCTTTGATGAATGTGAAATCTTCTCAATCTTGAAGTGAAAGAGTTTCTTTCCTTGGCCTTCTAGAGCCCTTTGAGTCTCTTTATTTAGTTGCTAGAGCTTTTGAATGAAATACCCTTCGTTTCCTTTTATATCATGTGATAAAACCTTAATTTTAGTGATGACACAGCCCCCATATAAGGCATGTTTTGGGTCATGTCAACCCCTCTCTAGAAAGTTCTTCGCTCTAGGTTAGGGAAATTGGGTCTTTAATGATGACACAACCCTTAACACGATTGTCTCAAAAGGACATGTCAATTGTTAGAAATTTCATAAGAAATTCCTACTAAATTTTAAAAGAATTACATAATCAAAAGATAGCGTCATGTCATTGCTTGTATAGCTTTCGTCCAATATTTCTTCATTTATAAATGAACATAATCTTTGACATAGTTGTGTCAGAATTCTGAAGCCTACACCTTCCTCAAATGAGCTTCAAATTAGGTGAAACTTGATCCAATTTCTTGCTTTTTAATTTGATAATGTGTTAAAACCTTGAAGTAAAAAATTTACCCAACTAAGTATCAAATTTTTCCAAAAATACACCAAAAATCACATGACAAAATTATGAAAACTCTTCAACAAATATGTACAATTGAAGACCTATCATTACTCATCCTTGCACTTCTAATCTTAGCACTACTAAATAAAGGAATTCCATTGAACGCCTTTAAGGCACTATGCTAGACAACCTACAATACACTATAATGCTACTCCAAACAATATTAACCAAGCCTCAACAACCAACAGTAGTCAAGAAATATATATATATATATATATATATATATATTAATCATAACTACAATAGATGAATGCCTCAATGCATGGTCTGAAGGCCAAAATGACTTTGTTGAGAAACTCATAGCTTGCCATATCAAACTCTATACATCTCCATTTAACCATGATGCCTGGATTGACCTCTTTTATTGTATACAGTAAGTCTGAGAGCATAATGTATAAATCCTCCTAATTGCCATACACCTGCTCAATAAACTCTTGCTTCATCTTCAGAACTCTTCTTGGATGAATATTGTAACTAAACTATTCATAATACTATTGTTTGGAGTTTCCTCATCTTAATGCTTAGCGAACTTCATGCTTTCATGATAATAGATCTAGCCATAGTTATTAAGTTTAATCGAGGGTGATCCTAGTTTACTGCAAGATTTACACATATAAGTAGACCATCAAATTTTGTAATTTGAAAGCAGCCCTTATGCTTTTTCAAGCATGTGCGGAGTCTCCACTTACATCCTAAGTGGCTTTGAGTACATCTTATGGACTATACATTTGGATTTGACTTTACCACAATGCATTTGTGATGGTTCAACATGTGGTGCATCTTCACTAGCTACGTCAAGTGCTCCTTCTTCTTAAAGCACACTGACCTTTAATCCGTAACTAAAACTCCACTTGTCATTGTCTTCCTCATCAGATGCTACATAGCTACTCTTCACCCTATTTAAAGAATGGCATGGGCTTAAAACTTCCCACAACATTTACATTTGTTGGAAACTGTAGATCCGGTCATTCTTTCTTTGCAACCCATGAAGCTCAAGTAGTGCTTATGGGTTTAGGGGTTTAATAAGTGTAAATTGTGGGTTTAGGGTTTTCCCCTTCTGGGTGAAGATAGCTTTTTTTTTTTTTTTTTTAAACAATGTGTAGGAGCAAATGAAGAGAAAGAGGATGAGCGAATATTAATCTCGATTATTTCATTATCATATGTGAAAATGTGTTTTGAAGTCATAATTTTAAATTAAATAAACACAAAAAGATATCTTCTAAATATAGTTTGCTATTTTTTTGACAAAAAAATATTGTATGCAATTTAAACATAGCATTTTTTTGGCTCTAGACGCATTCATGTGATGTTTAATAAAATATTTCGTCCTAATAGTCATTTTTAGCAATAAGTATAAAATTCATGTTTATATCAAAGCTCTTATAATATAATGATATGAAAATTAATCTTCTAATAACATAGATCATATTTAAATCTTTCCTCTTTATTAATATCATTCAAGGAAAAAAAAAAAGGTGTATTTGATGGTTATAATAGTCATGGTGAGGTTTGCAACAATGGTAGCCATAGTCGTATGGTGATGGTGAGGTAATGATTGGAGATGATGATACAGCAATTGACGATGATGAGATGGGTTAATGGACTATTTTTCGATAAGAGCACCAAAAGTAATTTAAATTTAATTTTCTTTATAAGAATTTAGGTTTCATATTAAAAAAACTTAACTAATGGCTATCAAACTATGCTTGAATCTAATTTTATAGGACAATTTCAAATAAAGGCCTACGCTCACGTAATAACTAATCCAATGTAAGCTAAATATGCAACAATAATTCACAAATAAGGCTAACAATTTATCCTATATATTAAGATGGATAAATTTTTTATTAGGTGGAGCATCATATATGTATTAGCAACCAATGTACTTGCATTGCGTGTGTGAAAATTCAATTTAGTTGAGATTAAAAAAATAATGCATAAATGGTTATGAAATCTATGAAAATAAAAAAGAAAGGGCATAATAACATTAATATATTAAAAATCCATGACTAATTAAAATTGAAAGAAAAAAAAAATAGTAATATACTGAAAATACTTAAAGGATAAAATCCTTACCTTGAGTAAGAGTTAAGAAAAAAAGTAACAAAAATTGTATGAATAAGTATTGTGTAAGAGTTAAATAAATCAAAAGTATAAAACATAGGAAATGACGATTTAATATTTTAATTTTTCTTTAGATGTCTACTGGGAAAGATATTTTGAATGAAGCTTATAACTTTGGTTTCATCGTTAACCTAGGAGGAACAAAAAGGTATTACAATGTTAAGAAGAACTCTTGGTGGAATGATATGAAACAAGATGTTGCTGATTTTGTTTTGAAGTGTGAAACCTGTTAAAGAGTTAAAGGAGAACACCAGTGGCTAGGAGGATTACTACAGTTACTAAATGTTCTTAGATGAAAGTAGGACTAGATATCCATGGATTTTATGTGTGGATTATGAAGGACAATCACCAATTTTGCTGTGATTTTGGTGATTGTTGATCAACTCACCAGGTTAGCTCATTTCCTTTCGATTAATATTACTTTCCTTTTGTAAAAGCTTGCTTAAATCTATATAAGGGAAATAGTAAGGTTGATTGTACTAGTAGGGATTATGTCAGTAGAGATCTCTAGTTTTTATCAAAATTTTGGGTAAGTTTATAAGTCACGAGGACAAGGTTATAGTATAGTACTGCATATCATCCATAGACCGATGGACAGTCAAAATGAACTATACAGACTTTGGAGGATATGTTAAGGGCATGTGCTATAGGTTTAAGGGGAGCTACGATGCTCGCTTATAGTTGGTTGAGTTTTCTTATAACAAAAGCTACCACTCCACTATTCACATGTCACTGTATGAAGCCATGTATGAACGGAAATGCCGATCTCCCGTTATTTTGGGATGATGTAGAGAAAATATCATTGGGATCAGACTTGGTATAAGAAGCAACTGATAAAATATTAAGCAAGAAATGAAAGGAGCATAAGATAGGCAATAAGGGCTAGGCTGAGTTGAAAAGGAGAGAACTGAAATTTAAGGCTGTGGATCATGTACACATAAAAGTGAGCCTGATAAAGAGAATACACTGTGTAAAAGCCTAGGGCATATTGAGTCCAAGGTATATTGGTCCATTCAAGATCATGGAGCAAGTCAGAAACTTGGCCTATCAACTAGCACTACTGCTTAACTTATCGGGAATCCACAACGTATTTCTTGTGTTTGCTTTGAGGAAACATGTCCCCAACCTTGACTGCATATTTGAAATAGAGTTGGTAAAATTACAAGAAAACTTGACATACGAAAAACACCTGGGAAGATTACATATGGTGAGGTATAGAAGCTAAGAAATAAGAAGATTCGGTATGTTAAGGTATTGTAAAGAAATAATGAACGAGAATAGGTGACTTGGGAAGCGAAAGATGAAGTGAAGGGCAGGTATCCACATTTGTTTGAAAGACTAGGTATGCATTTCAAGTTTTGAGGAAAAAACTTATTTGAAGAGAAAAATGATGTAAACTTCGTAAAATTTTTCAATAGGACTTTGAATTGAACTCGAGTGCTGTAGATATTTCCTTAGGTCAATAAGACCAAATATATTTAAAATTGATTAATTTTAATTCAAAACTTAAAACAAATATGGAATGCCCTAATATACAACTTGAAAACCCTATCACAGAAGAAAACTCTAAACCCTATATATGCTTACTTATAAGAATTAAAACCTAAACTCAATAAAAACCCCAAACTCTAACCCTAAAATTTACCTTAATACTAATAAAACCTTAATTCAACAAAAATATTGCTAAAATATGCAAAGTTACGTAAAATCGATATTGGGCAATTATAGATAATTTTAAATAATAATAATTAATTAAATTAAACCAATTAACTTAGTAAGTTAATAAAATTGCAAACTAAACCATTACACCTACCTATATGTGGCACATGTATATATATGTGCTAAATAATTATTTTCTTATATACATAATATAATATACCATATTATACGAATACATATAAATATATATTTTACTAATGCACTAATAGATGTAATATATTTGAACAAACTAGACTAACCAACTAGTTTGCTTCTCCCCTAGGACTAGAACCCTCCCTAACTAGATGCACACTCCTCATCATAACCTTAAACTACCTACAATACCTTAGTTGGAGAGACTAAACTCCAACAAGTACCCCCAAATCAAGCTTGACCACTTCTTTTTCTTATGAGTCATAACCTAGCATTTGATTAGTGTTAAATTGATCACTCTTCCTTTCTATCTTGCTCTTTGTGCTTGTATAGCAACAGGCCCCTTTTCCTTTTTTTTTTTTCAATTCCTCACAACTAGACACATAGAAACACTCCCCATTCTCTCATTAAAGTTATTGACAATGCCATTTCTTTTCTTCTCCTTATTTTCCTTCACTTTTACCTACATATCTTACAATCTATTTTATTCCATAATTCCACTTTTAAGTCTAACAAGAAGGTTGTTTTTGGAGCACTTAGGAGAATTAAAAGGAGCCACCATCTACAAGCCCCTCGACTGCCCCTTTTACAAGCCCTAACAAGAGTAACACTTTTTTTTTTCCCTTTTCTTGTCTTCGAATTGCTTTTCCTTATATTTTCTTTTAATCCTTTTTTTCCTTTTATATTTCAACACTATCATGTAATATTTCTTAGGGTGGGTTTGCTACCTACTTTGTAATTAAGATTTCCTCTTTTCTTGTAAAATATAGGAATATAGAGTAAGGTGATGTCATATATTTTATTTTTACTAGAAATGCATCAAGATTTGTATAATATATTTATACATGTACATGACCAAATATATATATATATATATATATATATAAAATAGTCCCCTAAGCTTATTTAATTTTCTATTCAAATAGTAATGTGTAATGTGAAGTGTATGTACATCTATATTTTTTGAAAAACTATAAGTGTATATATATTTTCTTTCTTAAAAATCTGTTAATAAGTTGCAAATTGTATATATAAAAACATATATGTATATATATACATGTGTACATGGGAAAGGATTTTCTGTATATATATATTTTTATTTTTTTTCTTGGCTTAAAATAATAACATTTGAAAAATAGGCATATTTATGTATACATGCTTTATTGCAAAAATATTATATATATGTATATTTATTTTCTTTTCTTAAAAATTTATGATAAAAGGCTATATATATGTATATGTATATGAGTCGAGAAATGTAGATGTGTATGTTCTTAAAATATTTTCCTTTATTTAGTGTTTTTATTAAAACATTAACATAATATGTAATAAATTTACATTATAATTAGTAAAATATGGAAAAATTCAACAAAGTTGGAAAAATCATAAGAAAATCTCCTAGAACAACCCTACGTCCATCTTGAAAATTTGGACATCAAATTTATTTTAATCTAAATTAATATTTAGAAATTAATTTAGAATGATTTTTTAGTAAGAATAATTAAATTAATTAGCAATTCAGGGCCTAAAGGTGTTAATTTGTGAAACAGAATAAGATGGTGTCAATTTGTGAAATAGAATAAAATGGACCTAGAAGCCCACAAAGGAGCCTACTTTTGGATTTGTTGAGAAGGAAAAACACTTCTAAAAATTTAGCTTAATTAAAACATAGGTAAAAATGTATAAATAATTTAGATCCATGAGTTGTAGAATTGAAACAATATAAGAAAAAGGCCATTTAGGGAAAATAAATGAGATTTAGGCCCATAAGAAGGAGAAAACAGAAAATTTGAAAACTTAGTAAAATTATTTAGGTGCAAATAAAAATTTAGAAAGCTCATTAACTATTAAAACAAACTCAATATAGGTTTAGATACAAATTTGATATAAATGGGCCTAATAAGAGATCCTAAAATAAAAGTTAGGCCTAATGAAAATAAAATGTGTAAAAGTTAGGCCCAAATAATTTGTAGGCCCCATAAAATATTTATAAGAAGCCACATTAAAGAATCTTCAAGAAAAGCCCATAAAAAAATAAATGAAAAGTGAATGGGCCCAAATATGCAAAAATTTGTAACTCGTTAGGCCCATATAAGAAAATGCTAGTCTTAACTTCTAAAATGAACCTCGCCACATGAAAGTATGTTTGCAAATGATAAAAATCGATTATAAGATTATAAAAATCGGATTTAAAATGAAAAAGTTATACATAATTAAAGAAAAAGTTTAGGACTACAAAATTTAGTAAGTTATATAGAATATTATATAGTTTATTAGGTAGTTACTTAGATAGTTTAGTTTCATAAATTAGATACTTACTATACTTTCATATCATTTAATTATCAAGTGATCTCGACCAAGATATTGACCTCTCTCTTAACTACTATGATCCTTGATTATGGACATGGCTGAGTGTGTATTCCTAATGATCCCATTCTTACTTGTGATTATAGTTAGCTACACTTAAATTTTATAGAGAAATTGATCGATGTTTAAGGTTGTAGGATTTACATGTGGTTGATATTGGTTATTTATTGTGTAAAAATATCTTAAGTTATTATAACTAATTGTTTTGTTGCATAATAGATGATTGTCGGAGTATGTTTGTTATATTGATTGGTCATGGCTTAACTAAATTAAATCGGATTATGCATATTCATGAATTGTATTATTAATATTCTAGTCATCACATTATATAGAGGTAAAGAGAGGCCGTGCATATATATATAGAAGAAATTAAAGTATTTTAGTATGTTGTACTCGTATAACATAACTTTACATTGGCCTGTGGGCTTACTAAGCGTAGGAGGTGCCAATTGTCCGACTAAGTGTCAAGTCTAAAGACCTCTGTTTAGACGTGAGTGTGGACTACGAGGGTCTACTCATAACTATACCTAAGACTTAGTTTTAAAAGTTAGAAATCTAATAAATATTTTTCTTTAAAAATGAAATGTAAAGTTTCATAATTGGTAATAAGTACAGGTATAGTACTCGGGTTTGGCTGGTACTGCGTATTATTTAACCATGACTTCAGAGAGTGTTAAATATGAGTTGCATATAGAATCTAGTTCACTGTATGTATTTGTATAGTATTCTATTTGATCATGCATTCATATGCTTATGATCAATTGTTAAATAACTTGTTAGTATAGTTGAAGGATATTTCATTAAGATTTATAACTCATACTCTTATAAACTTGTGTTGTAGGTAGATCTCTTTACTGTTTTAGATCAAAGTTTTCTCGAGGTTAGTTTTGCACATTTGGGGATGTATGTGGGAAGACAAGAGCTAGATGGAATATCATTTATTTAGTTAGACTCTCAGAATTACATTTTAGCATTGGATATGTGTACAGTTATTTAGTAGCCATGAAGGACTACTATCTAGATTATTGTAGTTAGAGTACTTTTATTTTAGGGATTAGAGTCCTTGCTCTCTTATTAACTTGATTGTTATATGTAGAAATTATGTTATTATAAGCACTATCATATTTTCTTAACCTATATAACTCTTGGGTAACTAGTTAATTTAGTAGCCTTATATATCATATATAAGATTATTAAGGGATAAGAGAGCCAATTTGCAATATTTGTATGGTATATGGCGACCTTCCATACTTAGGCTACCATTTAGGTCGTGACAAAGGTAATTGAAAAAAAAAATAAAGGAAACAACAATATTCTTACAAAAACTTTAGCTGAAGGAATTTCAAATACATTATTAATAAGAATGAAAGTGCATAATTATAAGCAAATTTTAATGTAAGAAATGAAAAAAAAAAAAGAAATAAAAATTTGGCAAGAAATTGAAACACCCATTCACCTAAACACTTTAAGATTAGATCTTTAGAATGAAAAGCAAATAGCTTTCCTTTTACTAACATGGAGAGAAATTGTATATATCATTAAAAATTGTCCATAAGCATTACATTATTCTCCATAATTATCTTTAAAAAAAATAACGAACATGACTTTTTACATTATTCTCCAAGAATGATCTTCCTCCAATTTCATTTGTAGCAAGATGAATATCAATATATTGTAGTTGAAATCCTCCACCGATCTCTAGTCTATTGCCATAGTGCCTTAGCTTTCTCTTATTGATTTTATTATGCATAAAAAAATAATTTAGTAAAATGTATTGTTTGTTCAATCATGCACAACCATTGTTACAAGAATATGTTTTTATTAAGGAGAAAGTCACAAACACATACACGGCTATGTCTCTTCTAAATCGATATGCTATTAAATTAAACCATAGTTATAGAAAGGTCAAATTTCACCAATACATGTTTAGTCAAAAGTAGATGAAGTAAAAAGAACCAACTTTAAGACCACATTATGCATCTACATTAAACCATAGCTCTCAAATTAGGGAAAAACAATATCTTTTATAAATTACCTTTGGGGAGTTCCTCCTCTTCTCTCTCCTCCTTGAACAACCATAAAATAGAAGAGAAATCCACAATGGATGAAGGGCATATTAATCAATGTTGCATTAATTCGATAGAATCAAACACCACTTTAGACAGAGAATCAAGGGTGTATTGTTTAACATGTGTTGATTTGACAAAATTGGGTACCACTTAGGATAGAGATTTGCTTAACTATGGTATTAGCTAAATCTTTCTTCTTAAGGGACCAAAGAAATAACTAGAATTGCCAAAAGTGCTCTTCTCTCTAACTTTTAGAGAGAGAATTTTTCTCTCCTTTCGTGAGAGGCACTGCACCAGCTTTTGGTGATTTTGTTAGACACATCATTGGATTATTTCTCATCATTACCTCTTCATCATTATAGTTTGTTACGTTTGTCACATTAGCATTCTTCATTACAGACCCTTTTCGTCAAATTCATCCTCCATACCCATTATAAATTATCAACACCTTGCATTTACATCACCATCATACACTTTACACACTATTTATTCCATTTAGCTACTGTATAACATCTGCATCAACTCACTGAAGAACATTTTGGTTCGCATGAGTAGAATCCTTTATTGTTGATGCGTCAAGTCCAATTGTTAATACGTCAAGTCCAATTGTTAATACCCATTCCTTCAAGTCTTCCATAGAGTCAGCATTTTCATCCTATATAAACCCAAATATAAAATCTAAAAATAAAAAATGAAAAAGATTAGTCAAGTACTTTGTCTTCCATTAGAGTCATTTCTAATTATTCAATACACATTTTAGTTTGTCATTAGCTCGCCATTAGTAAATTAGTAATAGATTCTATTTCCTTTTGATTTGTTGTTTAATAACTTCCTTCCATATAGCTAACTTGAGTTGTTATCTTTGTGCAGTTTTCTCATAAAATGGGTGGTTGTAACAATGGAAAGCAACCAATATCCCAAGCTTGCGATAGCGACCCAGAGGAGAACATTATTCTTGAGTTGGATTCAAGCGGATCCAATAATCAAGAGATTGTGTTAATTAGAAGAGTGTTTGTTGAGAAAGTAGTTAATAAGTTAGTGGTTATGGGTATCTTATGGAAAGCTTATGAGGATTATGGTGAGTTCACTTTTAATCCTTTAGGTTTGAATAAATTCTTGGTGCATTTTGAATCATTGTAGATGATGCGGAAGGTTTTAGATGAAGGACCATGGTCAATGCTTGGTTTTGTGTTCATTATGAATGAATGGAAGAATGACTATAACTTAGATGAAATTGACTTGAACTTTACAGCCTTTATGGTTTAAATCTATGGTTTGAAAAGAGATTAAATGATAGCTAACAATGTTAAGATAATTGGTTCATCTATTGGTGAATTAGTTGAGTGGGAAATGCAAGAGAAATTAGGTGGGTCAGACAAAGTTTTTTGAGAGTTAGAGTTAAGGTTAATTGCTTGAAACCTTTGTGTAAAGATATGTGGATAACTAGACAAGGTGTGAAGTATAAAATTCAATTTAAGTGTGAAAAGTTATCTAACTTTTGTTTTGCTTATGGAAGATTAGGCTATTTAATGAAGAACTGCCATAAGAAAGAGGGCTTCAGTAAATTTTATGGGCTAGGGTTGAGAGTGGCACCAGTACAAGGTGGTTTTTGGTCTACACAACAAGAGTAGAAGGTTAAATCTAGTCCTTGGTGAAATCCTAACAACTAAAACCTAAAACATAACCTAAACACAGTTGACCCAGGAAAAGATTTATCACCCAAACATCTTGTCTTATCACTAAAACACATTCCACCAGCTAATCAACCCACAGTTCATTCCCAGACCCTTTCTCCTTTTAACCAAAATAATATCTTAACTCTTATTGTTTCACCTACTAAATCCAAGAAACCAGTTAAGAAAAACTTGTTCCCTAACTCATTTATGGTGGAACTACCACCAGAAGATGACATTGACTAAGCCATTAAACTTTACTCACCAACACTTGCTAATAGCTTTGATAAACTTATCCCTACTTCAATAGCTATTGCTCTTAAAGAATTGAATCTTAAAAGAGGAAGAGAGGATGATATTTTTTTGCTAAGAAAGAGAAGTTGCTTTGATATTGAAAAACCCCTTTCAAGTCTAAGGAAAATCTTTAATATTGGTTTGGAAGATAAGTTGAAGAATAAAAAAAAGAGTGAGAGGAAGAATAGGAAACAGGGTAATGAAAAAGAGTTGATAGTGGGAGAGGACAATTTAGTGGAGGCTCAGATTAAGGAAAGAAGCATTGACGATATAAAAGGTAATGGTGGCTAGCCTATAACAACTACAAGGCAACCATGACAATCTTAAGTTGGAATTGTTAAGGATTGGGCCTGTCCTTGACAATTTAGCGATTATTAGGGCTGGTGAATAAACATGACCTTGGTTTAATGTTTTTAATGGAAACAATAAATAAAGTAGGCTTTGTTGATAGATTAAGAAAAAGAATGAGGTTTGTGAATGGCTTTTGTGTGGATCCATTAGGTGTGGCAGGAGGTCTTGTACTATGTTAGAGTAGTAGCTTGCATGTGGAAGTGATACAACATTTTCATAATTTTATTTTGTCAAAAATTGAAGGAATATTGAACTAGGTAGTTTACATCTATTAGGTTTATTCACCCATAGCACTACAGCAAAAAAGAATTTTGTGGAGAGAATTAGTGACCTTAGTAGGTATAGTGGATACTCCTTGGGTGTGTATTGGGGATTTTAATGAAATCACACATGATAGCAAGAAAAGTAGTTGAAGGCAACGTTGTAGAAGTCAAATGGCTAGTTTTTGTGATATGATTTTATTTGCAGGTTTAGTGGATGTAGGCTTTCGAGGTTAGAAATACACTTGGATCAATAAAAGGTAAGATGGTATACTAATAACAGAACGAATTGATCGAGTTCTTGTGTCTAACTCACGATCCTTAGAATTCCCTGACACCAAAGTATCTCACTTACTAGCAATTGGCTCTGGTCATGGTACTTTGATTATTGATATGGATAAGGCCAAAACTAGAGGAAAAAGAAGATTTAAGTTTGAAAATTTTTGGAGTTTAATTGAGGGTTGCACATAAGTAGTAGAGAGGTGTTTGGAAAGGGCTAGAATGGATTATAATTTGGAAAGTGTGATGAATAGACTTGAGTGTTGCAGTCGTTCTTTGTAGGATTGGAGCAAAGCTAATATGCTAAATAATAAAAAGTAGATTAAAGCCTTACAAAAGAAGCTGGAAGTGCTACAAAATAGTGAGATAAATACTAGAAAAGATGAAGAAGACTTGATTTTAAAGGAATTCAAAATGATTTAGAGTTGTGAAGAAAAATATTGGCATTAAAGATCAAGGATTAATTGGTTAAACTATGGGGATCGTAATACCAATTTCTTTCACCAAACCACCATGAATAGAAGAAGATGCAATAATATTGTTAGTATGAAAGATCAATAGGGTAGATAGAGGGAATTGGATAAAGAGGTGGTCTTGGCCTTTGTGTAGTTTTTTGGTGATCTAATATGTTCTAGTGGTGATAGAAATTGTAGTTTAGTAATGGATTGGATAATGCCAATATTTTCAGAAGTTGATATTGAAAATTTGTGTTGCATGGTTAGTGAGGAAGAAATCAAACATTTTGTCTTTTAGATGGAGGCATTTAAAGCTTCGGGTCCTAATGGATGATTTCTTAGAGTGTTCTATCAACAGTATTGGGACATTATTGGTCCTTCAATTATTAAGGCGATCTAGAACTTTTTAATCATAGGTACATTTCCTAATGATCTTAACTTGATTGATCTTGTGCTCATTCCTAAAGTCCCTCATCTTAAGTCAGTTACCCAATTTAAACCCATTAGTTTGTGTAATTTTGCTTATAAAATAACTTCAAAAATTTTGGTATATAAGTTAAAACCGTACTTAAATGATTTTATCTTAGAAAACCAAAGCGCATTTATTTCAGGAAGGTTGATTCAAGATAATAGATCGGTAGCTCATGAGTTGTTCCATTTTTTTCTTAAAGGGAAAGTGTTTAACTATGTATTGAAACTAGACATGAATAAGGCATATGATCAGGTTGAATGGGATTTCTTGGAAGAAGTATTGGTCAGATTAGGGTTGAATAGGAGATGTATTGATTGGATCATGTGCTGTGTTAGATTTGTGGAGTATCATATTTTAGTGAATGGGAAGTGATGGGAATCAGGCTATCGAACCTTTAACCCGCAGTTGAGCCTAAGGACTAGAGGGGTTGGTACGATGGATCCTTCTGTTTCAACCAATCCCTGTTAAGGCCGAGTACTTCCTTGTAGAGTTACCCTTCATGCCATGTCGTATGATCGCCCATCTTTTTGCAATATGCCGAGTTGATGATTACTCTCTAACACCCAGTTGACCAATTACTCAGCATCTTCTTTGTCGAGAAGCCGAGAGAGAGAGAATCTGGATTGACTAAGCTACCCTTGTTCGAACAAGCCCATATGTTCGTACTTTTTATCTACATCTTCTAACGACCTCGCCAATGTAGTATCGCCACGTGTATAGTATCATGTGCAGAATTTGTTGCACCAATGATTGTTTTTCTTGTATATTCATTTTTACCTCTTTATATCTTGTACATTACTTCCTTAAGAAATACCCTTTTTGTCTTTTCTTTTTTTAGGCAAGTTGCCCTAACTTATGTGTATAAATACTATTGTACTTATAACTATGAGAACATTAGATCATTCTTAATATACACTCTTTTGAGTACTTTTTTTTCTTTGCGCAAACACTGTTTGTTTACTCTCAGCATCACTCTTATCCTTTTTTTTAAGCAAGGTTAGGTTGCGAGTAACTTTATCGGACTAATTTATGCGTCATATCGAATTGAGTCATGAGTACTTGGAAGTTCCATCGGTGCGTCATATCTTCTAAAACTATTCGTGGGTTTTGCTTATTATTTCATTCTTCGTTTTGCCCTTGTTGCACTTTTCCCATTAATCCCTTTCGAGATTTCTATAAGCTTGGACTTATTGAGTGATCGGCCTTGTTTGTTTTTTGTTACAGTTCGCAATAGGAAGTGTATGGGACATATAGAACCCTCAAGATGCCTAAGACAAGGCGATCCTTTATCACCTTATTTGTTCATAATAGTGGCAGATGTGCTCTCTAATAAATTGAACAATCTAGTGCAAGGGAGATATCTAAAGGGATTAAGGCTAAAGCCTCAATGTCCAACTATTTCTCATTTGTTGTTTGCTGATGACTCTTTTCTTTATAGATGTTATAGAATCTAACCTTTTGCTACTTAAGGAGATGCTTTTGGACTACTATAGGGCGTTTGGCCAATAGGTGAGTTTTGAAAAATCTTGTTTGTTCTTTAGTAGAAATACACTAAGTAAGGTAAGGAGTTGGGTAGCATAACTACTAGAAGTGGTAAAAATGGATAACTCGAGGAAATACATAGGCTTGCCATCTATTTGGGGGCATTCTAAATTATAGGCTTTGAAATTTGTATGAGATAAAATTGAGGGCAAACTGTAAGGCTAGAAGAAAAAAATTATTAAGTACAGCAGGACATGAAGCATTAATTAAAGCTATGGGCTTTGCTATCCTTACCTACTCGATGGGCTATTTCAAGTTTCCTTTAAGATGGTGCACTACGGTTGTAGTTTGATTGCTTGTTTCTAGTAGGGGGAGTAAGATGGGGAAAGTAGAATTCATTGGATGAATTGGCAAGCACTTACTAAACCTAAAGAAAAGGTAGGTTAGGAATGAAAGACCTCCACCTTTTTAACTTGGTTATATTGACTAGATTAGCTTGGAGGATTCATTCTAATCCATCAAAGTTGTGGGTGAACATTTTAAAAGGCTTGTATTTTCCTTCAATGGAGTTTAGATACGCAAAGTAAGGGGAAAGAGCATTGTAGGGTTAGTCGAGTATATTAGAAGGAAGGGATATACTGTTTGAAGGTGGTTTCTAGAAAATCAACAGAGGTGAACCGGTAAGGGTAGGGCAGGATAGATGGATGCTAGGACTTGAAAACTTAAGAGTAAAAGGATAGGGTGGAAGAAGAGACATGAATTGTAGAGTTAAGGAGCTAATTAATGAAGAAGGAAGATTTTGGGATCTAAGTGTAATAGAAGATCATACAACAGCTGAAGAGAAAAGAGCCATAAAAGAGATATACATACCTATACAGGATGGTGAAGACTCCTTTATTTGGCTATATACACGTAATGGAGAATGTACATCTACATCGACCTATTTCTTCCTATCAGAGAGAGTGCATGGACATTTAGACTTGGGGTCGTACTCCTTTGTTACACCTATAGCCAAAGACTGGAAATTGATATGGTTAGTAGATGCTTAACCAAAAATCAGAAACTTTCTATGGCGTATATACTCCAATACGCTACCTGTGTTTGAAAACCTTGCACGAAGACGAGTGATTCTAGAAGTGTCGTATCCGATTTGTGGAGAGAGGGAGTCCGTTTAGCACATGTCGTTTCTTTTCCATTGGGTTAAGACTATATGGTTTGGAACCTGAGGCTTTGCAATAGATGAGATTGCCATCGGCATATTCTGGTTATAGTTTAATGAATAGTTAGAAAAAGCTACTACCTTAGGGGTGTTGAAGATAGATTTGATTAGAAGTATGGCATCGGTGGCTTGGATGATATGGAGAGAGAGATGCTTAAGGGTTTACAATGGAAAGATCTTAGATCCATCAAGAGTGGTTTAATGGGGAGACATCTACTTACAAAGTGGGAAAGACTAAAAAAGAAGGACAAGTAGAGTCATAATCAGAGAGATCAATCACGTTGCAGTTGTTGGGTACCCCCAATAGGAGAGACAGTAAAGATTAATGTGGATGGTGTAGTATCTAAGGGAGATGGTGTAGTATCTAACGGAGATGGTTGGAGTGCGGTAGCAGGTATGGTTCGATTAACATCGGGTACTGCGGTAGAGGGTTTTGTAAAAGAGGTCAATAGCGACAGTACGAAAGTGGTGGAAGGGCTTGCGATAAAGAAGGCTTTG
The DNA here is from genome assembly GCA_024138015.1 of Lumnitzera littorea. Taxonomy (NCBI): domain Eukaryota; kingdom Viridiplantae; phylum Streptophyta; class Magnoliopsida; order Myrtales; family Combretaceae; genus Lumnitzera; species Lumnitzera littorea. Next base: position 20,405,142 of record JAMXBB010000007.1, read on the forward strand.
GAGTTGATAAGTATGAGAGGATGGACAGATGTCACAATGGAATTGGATTCGTTTGTAGTAGTGGATTCTATTTTGGATGGGCTTAGATCGGTTGGATAGATTTGTAGTGATATTATTTGAGACATTAGAGAAAGACTAGGGCATGTTCCAAATATAAGAATTGTGTCAATTTCTAGAGAGGAATAATGTTGCAGGTTAGGTTGCCTTAGACGGATGTGTTTTTTGGATTTGTGGTATAATCCCTCATCAGTCTCGTTCAATCTAATCAATAGTGATAAATCTGTAATTTTGAATACGGTTGTAATGCCTTCATGTATCACGAGAAACTATGATGAGTAATAGAATCTAAAGTTTGGTTTAAAAAGGAAGGAGAAAAAAAAAAAAAAAAACCCAGCGACCAGAGAATTAGGAGAGCAATATAAGGTAAAAGCCCACGTCCAAGAGTAAAATCCATTTCCATCCCTATAAGAATGAAGTGCAACATCCACACTAAAAGAAATGAAATTGAAAGGAACAAGCCCACGGTGCTACCACTAGAGAATGAAAGTACAATAATGGCAGCTCGCTTCACGAATGGAAATAATGCGTAGAATTGTGGAAATTAGATTAAAACATTAAAGTAAATAAGAATCATAATAAAAGACGTTAAAATGTTCAATAGAGTAATTTTAATTTAGCCTTTATTTATCGCTAATAACCCACCAATCTTTGCATTTATTAATTGTTAATGCCAATATTTTCCGATCTTCTTTGTCAATAAATCCTCACAATTACGAACTTAATAAAGTCATGGCCATTGAACATAAAATTATGGGACGGAAATTTGAAAATAAGCCATCGAGAATCACTAAGGCCTTCAATATTGTCAACCTTACTTTCAATTCTCGACGTTGATGATTCGGCAGGATGATGGGTATGTTGACCGCCCATGTTAATTTGATAGAAGCAGAGGCACCATTTTGGGCATAAAATTGTGTAACTGCTGGCCCAAGTCTTTCTTCTTTTTTTTAAAACTCAAAATAGAGAAGACTAAATTGTTATAAATTCAAGATTGAAAATAAAGTTGAGGATGCACTATAATTGGTTGGTTTTTCAGTTTTTGATGCTTTTTGCGGAGTGGTTACCGCTTGCAGGAAATAAAAAAGAAGGAAATGCGCCGGAGAGAGAACGAAGTCAAGGGTGGTTTTCATCAGTTATGGATGAAAAATAACTGACAGAAAGTGGGAGGGATGGAGAGAAAGAAAGAAAAATTATAAGATTTAAGAGCGATTTTATGGTTTCATCTTTGTTTTTAATAAGATTGGCTTCATCTTTTATCCCATTAATCATTCATATTATTTTAAATTTGAACCATCGAATCTAAAATTTATTTAATAATTAAAATTTAAATGAATACAAATTAAGAATAAAATGAAAATAGGTATTAGCCTCTATAAAAAAAACTGTGGAATAGTAGAAAAATTTAAGATTTTAATAATAAAATATAACTGTCTTATCATATCAAATAAGTAGAGTTAATTTATTAAAAAATAAAAGAAACTATGTAATATATATGTAGAGTCAAATAGTACTTTTATAGTAATGATTCATTCTTCCTAGTTTAATATTAATAAAATAGATAATTGGATGCTCAATAACGGATTTTTTCTTTTAAATAAAGTAAAATGACCATGTCGTGTGCTTAGTGGACCGATTTCCACTGTGTCTTAAGGACATCAAATGGAGTTAGATAAGGTGATAATTTTATCAACACGAATTTCAGTTAGGTACATAAATCCTCAACCAATAAATTTGAAAAATCGAGATGACCGAATTTCATGTACAAAGACCAACTTAGCTTACATGACTGTCTTTTTAAGATTTTATTAGGTGAAATCGCATACAATATACGACTTTATGAAGTCGAAAATATAAATATGCAGATTTAGTATATATATATACAGATTTTAGTGTACATTAGTATTACCAAATTGGCATGTTTATACCAAAATCGGTGTCACCCGTTAATTTCCCCTCCTTCCGGCCCCAAAAGTCCCTTCCTACTGGATCCGTCAATTCAAGCCACGCAACCCATCTTTTCGCTGAAAACTAATTGAAACAAGGGCCAACTCAAGCCAAAGCCCACCAATTACTTCAATTACATGGATCGGTCGTATGTGACTGGAAAACAACAGCAAGAACAACAACAACAATAAAATGCATGGCTTCTATTATTTTCGAACATTTCTTTTTTCATAATTTATGTCTATGTGCACATTACATATACTATATAATTATAAAGTTAAGTTATTACACGATAATATTACATATTCAACTGCCTACAACAACGACGTATATGTCGCTTCAATATCTATTACTATATTAACCATTTTTAGGGTGCTAGGCATTTTTATAGGTTGGAAATAGTAGGAACGAAATGTTATTTTATTATACGACATTGTATGAATACCATTATGTGATCAATATTTCTTTTTACCAAAAATATTTGATATTAATATATTACATTGTATATAGGGCAGAAGACAGATTTATATGTATGTCATATGTGCCAAAAATAGGGGTATTAAAGTCATATGTACCTGCTTTTTAATCAACCTTATGGATATTTCACCCACAAATAAATATCGTTAAAGAATTAAATAATAATTGGATTGAAAATAGTTTGGTTTTTTTTTTTTTTTTGGGCCAAGATTGAAAATATTTTAAGACGTTGCAATTATATCTATGCGTTTGCAGAACCAATTCGAAGTTACTCGATCTAGATATATTACTAATTTGTGCATATTACTGTGCTTGTTTTATTTATATTTTTAAGTTTGTAGTTAGATTAAAGGGTGATGAATAAGGTGAGAAAAAAATAAAAAAAAAGGGTGAATTGAATGAGGTGAGAGAGAAGGAGAGAGAGAGACGGTAAAGTTAGTTTAAGGGATTGAAAGCAACACTATTGAGTGTGAAGCATATAATTAGGGCTTCTTTACTCATAAAAATCTCATCTAAAAATTTTTGATAATCACATCAATAACTTAGGGATTTTTTTTTATAACAATCTCTCTATTTTATCCATATATATTTTTTATAATAGTTTTTAGTATTTATTTATATTATCTATAGGACTCATAATATATAAATTTAAATTAACATAACACTAAAAGTAAAAAAAAAAAAAAAAATCTTTTGAATTCCTTAATTAAGGACCTCTCCTCATCTGCCAAAAATCTAAGAAAAAAAAAAAAAGGCTTTTTGATATTAGTTCTTGTATTAAGAACATGGAAATTCTCATATTAACTTAGCTAATGGAAAAGTAAAAGAATAAAAAAGAGAGGGCGATGGTTTGTGGGACCTATCATTAGATTCCTTCTTTAATATGCTCTTGAATATGTATAACAACATTGATGTGGTCCATGGTATTATAAGTAATGGGTTATTCTAACAGTGCTCAAATAGAGTACGATGTAACTACTTTATCTTTGGTTAAAAAAAAAGAAAAGAAAAGAAAATAGTATAAGGTAACTTACGATTGGATTGAAGGGTAGAATAATTGAAATTAAGATTGTAGGCAGGACCTAGCAATGAGAATCAAGAAACATCTTTTTACTTTTCGTTAAGGTAAGAATTCTAGTCAAATTCCATGTTAAATCAATCTTAAAATATACCTTCTAGACTTTAAATATGGTAAGGATACGCGGAACGTGATGTAGAGGACAAATCATAATAAATTACATAAAATATTAAGAATTTATTGTCTGAATGGATTATTGTATAATTGAAGATATAACATACAATAGGAGGCAAGTGTTATCAATTTATTCAGAGAATTTGATCAAGGACAAGACCTTTAAGTAATAATAATAATAATAATTTTGGATAAATCTAAGATGAATTTAAATAATAAAATCACAGTCATAAAGAATTAGCATGAAAATGACAAGTTACAAAGCAACATGATTGATCACGAGGTTAACTAGGTCGACTAGGCTATTAAGGAACATATATGGTCCACTTACTTAACCTAATTGGCTTCCTGATCAACTACACTCCTTGATTAACTGTATACAAACGCAAATCAATTGAATTAGTCAAAAAGGGATCCAAGATGAGCTTAATCAAAAAACACTAAGTAAAGAAAATAAGTAATTATTGGAGAATAAAATTATAACTATGATACTTGCTATTTTTTTTTATCAATAATGAATTAGAAACTTCATTGACTATCATTTTATTGTTGTTTCTGGAAAGAGATAGTTTGATTGCCATAGAGCTTGAACGGAAGCTAATAGACAATTCACTCAAACTAGACAAAGAAAATAAGTTAGCTTGATGATAAGTTTGTTAGTCATTTAAATAAGGGGCAATAGAATAATAGAATTTTTACTCCATGCACGCATTTAGATGGTGCCATAAGGTTGTGCACCGGAACAATTGTAGTTCTCATACATGTGACTCTCTAATTTGCAAAGCCATAAATTATGTGGGTGCATTAGGCAATAATGCATCATCTGTGCAGCGCACGTGTACCAAGTAATAACTTTGATGCTTTAATCAATTTCAAATGCCTAGAAAAAAGTCAATGGCAAAATTGTATTTACACTAAATTGCGTTGATTTCTTATACTAGTGGTAAGATCTAAATAATTAAGTTATCATCTTGAGATGATTTAAAAAGTTGACTTAGTAGGTATGAAATAGGTTTCCTTAAAATTGGTTAAACATTTAAACTAGTTTTAGTTTTTCTCAATAAACTTATGCATTTAATAAGTATGTTATGGATTAGTGTATTTTGATAATCAAAGATAGATAAAAATTCTAAAAAGAGTTAGCTAGGACTAAATGTCAAGCTTTTGAGCTCAAAGATCAAACAAAGACTCGAACATCAATAAACCATAAGCATTCAAAATGTTGTTGCTCATATATCAATAACTATAAATTAATACAAAGTGTCTAGTTCCACTAAACCTATCACTTTCTTCTCCCTAACCTCTCCCTATTTAATCCCATTTAAATTTGTCATCTCGAACCACACCACTTCATTGGCATATCTAGAAAAACTCAACGCAAACAACAAACTTTGTCGTTAGACCCATAAAATAAAAGAAATTGAAATATCGATAATCACACAATACAAATTTATAACTCCAAGGAATTAAAATAAGAAAACACAGTCCTCCATAATATCGTCATCAACTGCTCACAATAATAACTTGTTGCCCGTACAACATTTATCGACAATAGAGGTGACAGTAAAGCGAAGGACGAGTGAAGACTACGAGAAAGAAAGTAGGACCAGGGGTTAAAAGCTTTTCTTTGTTGGAGTGAAGTATTTCATTTACCTGACTCAACCTAAGAATAAGGTTAAAGCTACTTAGATCTAAATAAAATTTAAAAAAAATAAGGTATAATTTTTTAGATAAAAATATCTGAGATTTTAGGACATTCATATACTAATACATATGGATATATGGATATCTCCTTTTGAAGATAATACACTTTTCCATGTTACACATATATCTTATGGTATAAAGAGTAAAATACTTCATCTTAAAAAAAAAAAAAAGAAATGAAAAAGTATAAATGCATCAACCTCTCTACGCGTATAAGTGCTATCCTTTGAAAAATTGAATTTAGTGAAATGCTACCATAATTGTTCTTTTATCTTTTTTTTATTCATTTGCCAATTCTTGTCTGTAGCATAAACGTGAACCAGTTTCTACATTTGCTAAGAAGCTCAATGCTTGACATAGCCTGAACTGGATAGATACCCTTAATTACGTCGTAGTAGCCCTCGTGGGCACGTTACGTTCCCCTTGTACGCCGTGTACAAGATGCAACTCCAACTTATTCCAATAATTTATGGCTTTAACTTTTATTTCGGATCCAGCCATGAAACAGCTCTCTTGTGATAAGGATTGCATTTATTTACGTAATCTATGCAACCGAAAGTCAATCCACGTTGAATATTCGACTCCACCATGTCCTGTCCCCTAACGGCATCACAAACGTTGAATTGGAAAGGAAAAATAGGCAACAAAACGTGCCTGTTTTGTGCACCCTTTCTTCTACGTAGGAAGATAAATCATTTTCCAATGATATTATTTAATTTCAATAGTTGTCACAGAAGTTCTATTTAATTTCCTTTCATTATTTAAACTTTTTATGATATATATATATATATATATTGCGCAACTTTTACTCTTGTCCTGTCTATACTAGAATATGTATATTATTATTATTTTCTGTACCTCAAATTAAAGGACGAAGCATAAAGTTCCTTCTTGAAGCCAGGCAGGCTGGTGCCCAATTGAAGTAGAAATGGATCATAGTTAAACGAGGACACTTGTCTGGATAAGATGGGGTGCAGGAGTAACGCCCTCACGTACAATTACAATACACGTGGGAGGTTGTAGAACTATAGCCAGAATTAAAACTTAGAGGTAGAGTTGCGCAACAAGTTGGCCCGGCAATTGATCCGCTTGGAATCGTCCATTCAAAGATTTGGCTACATTGAACCGTATCCGGCTTATGAGGAGACGGTTTGGTATCGAGTCAATTCAATCTTTTGACCTTTTTTTTTTTAATATTTAATTTTTTTTATTAATTTTATTAATTTATATTTTTAAATATATTAATAAATTCTAATAATATCATCTCGTTTCTCTTTTTTTTTAGTGTACTAATTTACTAATAATTTATAATTTTTTTATTAATTTCTAATTTAATATAATTTCAACTTTTTTATTCTTTTCCCCTCAAATTTTATCTTTTCCTCATATTTAAATTATTAATATTTAACAAGTTTTATAAAAAAGAACTTATATTAACTTAAATTAAATTTTTTATTTATCATGAATACATAATTAATTTATGATTAATTATCTATCATTAGTATGATAATATTATTTTTGAAAAATTATCTTTCATTATTACAAAGAAAGTAGTTTGATATGCTATAATTTAATGGATATAATTAAATTATTTTTTTTTTCTAACTTAATGACCTTCTTTTTCTCTCTCTCTCTTTTTTTTTAGGGGTTGAACTAGCTAAGCAGATCTATCGATTTAATGGCGAGTTGGTCGAACGATTCATGATCCATTGGTTTAATAGCGAGCTGGCCCAGCGGTTTATGATCCACTGATTTAAGTTATTTCCTCCTCTTAAACTACCTGAGCCCTTAAGACCCAGTGATTTGAGACATGGTTTGGGCCTGACCATTTTTGATCCAGGTTAGTTTCGGATTGGTTCATGGTTTGGAATTGACTCCTATACGGATTTACTTAGAGGTTCAAGTGAGTGGAGATATACTCCGATCAATTTAGCTAGGCTAAGAGCTAATCAGGTAGTATCAAATTAACTAAGTGGTTGCTTGGGGTAGGCCATTCAACTAGACAAAGCCATTCATTGATCATCAAACCAATGGCATTTAACCAGGATGCATTAGAGTGTTTTGATTGTTTTCTATTTTATCTATTTAATTATATATTCACCATAGGTTACTTTGGGAGTGTTTTGATTGGTTCCTATTTTATCTATTTAATTATATATTCACCATAGGTTATTTTGGGACTATATAAGGAGTTGTACTAGCCAGTGGGTTTTATATATAGTAGAAACTCCGTATATGAAAATAACATGCTTTAACATGTGAAATCCCAACTTTATCCCGATCTTTAATGCGTTTTGTGATTATTATAGGAGCAAATTGATTAAAATAACCAAATCCAGAAAATAAGGAACAATTAGCGAAGGCTATGGATGATGGATGGAAATTAAATAAAAACAAGGAACTTGGCATGCATAGTGTTAGGGTCCCTTTTTTGTAAGATACTTATACTAATAAGGGACCATTCTATTGTACATTTTATAACATAAGAGGGGACTTTATTTTCGTGTAGATAGGGCCTTATTATTATTAGAAATTTTCACTTTTAGAAAGTGATGCCATTTTACCAGTTTTAATGTCTCTTCCTACCAGACCCAATAATGTTCGTAAAGTTTTTACGGGGATGTGAGTACTTTTTTGGATTGAAGCTCTTACTCACCACGTTAGTTTGGTTGATCACGACCGACAGCACTTGTTACATATACTGTACCTTCGTGCACACAAATTGCAGTCTTATATTACTATCGGAATTAATAAAAGTGTGTTATTCCTTTTTCCATTCGTGCCTGTGTCCCTTATAATCTGATGGCTTTCTTCCTTGGTTGTGTTGCTTATAGGTTTAAGCCTCGTTAGTTAGCATTGCGTGCGAGTTAGGCTTGCTTACTATTATTATTGTAGAGGTAGGATAGTAAGCGTTGCACGGTCTATTTGTGCGTTAAAGATAGCTTCGGACCGTGACAGTTGGTATTAGAGCCTAGGTTATTTTAGCGGGAACGATCATGACACGACAAGAGGAAATAAGCAAAAAGGCTTGATAGCCTTGAGGAAATCCTTAGGGGATTGTCTAAGCGGATAGATGATTTGGTTACATTATCGGTAAGAGTGGTTGAAGTTGAGGCTAATCATCAGGAGACGAATGCTAAGATGATCGAGATGGTAGAGAATTTTGGTGTTACAATGCAAACCCTTAGAGGGGAAATGTACGTAACGATCGATGAGACAAGACAACACTTGGAGACTTATGTAGAAAATGTGAGAAGATAAGTTATTGCTCTTGCCTCAGTCGAGACTGTTGAAGAGTTGCAGGTATAAGTAGCTATTTTGACTCGGGCTGTAGGAAATGCTCCTATCCTTACCCCTGTTCATGTTCTTGCTCATGCATAACATCTAAAGATGCTTGAGCCTAAGGCATTCACTGGCGTAAGGGATGCCAAGTTGTTGGAGAACTTTCTATTTGACATGAAGTAGTACTTTGCTGTTGTGGGGACAAATAATGAGAGATCAAAGGTCACCATGGCTACAATGTACTTAACTGGTGATGCTAAATTGTGGTGGCACACCAAATATGGAGATATCCGAAATGGCAATACTCATGTAGATACATGGATCGAGTTGAAGGTTGAGTTGTGGACTCAATTTTTCCTTGAGAATGTTGAGTACAATGCTCGAAAGAAGTTGAGGGAACTTTGATAGGGTGATGACGTTAGAAAGTATGTTTGTGAGTTCTCGACATTGATGTTAGACATCAAGAGCATGGTTGAAGATGATAAGTTATTCTATTTCCTAGAAGGACTGAAGTCTTATGCCAGGAATGAGTTATAGAGGTAATCAGTTACTAACTTGGCTATAGTATAGGCAGCAGTTGAGCGCTTGATTGACTATACTCATGACAATAAAGGGAAGAATGTGTTGATAGGACACGAGGGTGGAAAGTCGGTCAAGTCGGGCAAACCCAAGAGTGGAGGAGTCCCAAGTTCAAGTAGCAGCAGTAACAATACTGGAGGGAGTTAAAGGAAATCCTATAACTCTCACCAGTTCGGAAAGAGTGGGGCAAGCAATGGAGGTAAGAAGCCCTCATTTTCGTGTTTCTTGTGTAATGGCTTACACAAAGTAGCTGAGTGTCCACATAGGGCAGTACTTAATGCTACGGCATAAAAAGTAGAAGGTATCTACTAAGATGATGAGTCGGGGAGTGATGAAGAGGATCAACCCTGAATGGGCGCATTGCACATGTTATCGGCTGTTGGAAAGAGTTCCTTAGTACGATGTAAGCCCAAGAACAATAATGAGTTGATGTATGTCCAGTTGAACATCAATGGCAAGAGTGCTAGTGCAATGGTAGACTTCGATGCTACACACAACTTCATTGATGTGCCTGAGACAGAAAGATTGGGGCTAGTGCTTGCTGAGGACACTAACTAGATTAAAGCTGTTAACTCCAAGGCCCGCCCTGTCCGAGGAGTTGTAAGAGGAGTGAAACTGAGGGTTGGAGATTGGAGTGGAAATCTCAACTTCACAGTTGTTCCATTAGATGACTTCAGCATAGTCTTTGGAATAGATTTGTTGAGACAAGCCAGAGTTGCTCCCATGCCCGCAGCAGATTGCTTGTTATTCATGGGTGAAAAGCCTTACTGTGTGACAGTTTAGAGGAATAAGGAAAACAACAATGACAAGGAATGGAAGAATATTAAGGTTATGATGTTATCAGTGCTCCAATTTAAGAGAGGGCTCAAACATCAAGAGCCAACTTTCCTAGCTTTCCTTACAGAGAAAGAGGAAGCAAGAAAGACGGAGATATCGGAGGTAATAGAGAAGGTCCTAAAGGAGTACAATTATGTGATGCCTAACAAGCTCTTAAAGGAATTACTTCCCAGAAGGTTAGTGGACCACAAGATTCAGTTAATTCCTGGTGCCAAACCACTCGCTAGAGCTGCTTACAAAATGTTACCTCCCGAACTTACCGAATTGAAGAAGCAATTGGATGAGTTGTTAGAGGCAGGCTTCATTCGACCCTCAAAAGCACCATACGGGGCTCTTGTTCTATTTCAAAAGAAGCAAGATGGGAGTGTAAGATTATGTATTGACTATTGGGCTCTAAACAAGCTGATGGTGAAGAATCATTACCTAATTCCTCTAATTGCCAATCTGTTTGATCAATTGATTGGGGCTAAGTATTTTACAAAACTAGAGCTTCGCTCAAGCTATCATTAGGTTTGCATTGTTGAGGGGGATGAGCCCAAAATGACGTGTGTAACCCGGTATGGCGCTTATGAGTTTTTGGTGATGCCCTTCGGTCTCACTAATGCTCCTATAACGTTTTGTACCTTAATGAATAATGTATTTTGTGAATATCTCGACAAATTTGTAGTCGTCCATCTAGACGACATTGTTGTGTATAGCAGGACATTACAAGACCATGTGGAGCACTTACGAATGGTTTTCAAGAAGCTGCAGGAGAGTCATTTGTACGTGAAGCGTGAGAAATGCGCCTTTGCCCATAAGTGCATCAACTTCTTGGGTCATGTTGTTGAAGAAGGGTGGATCCAAATGGATATGGCAAAGGTGGAAGCAATCAGGCAAAGGTGGAAGCAATTAGGCAATGGCTAGTGCCTAAGAGTGTAATAGAGTTGTGGTCCTTCCTTAGACTCATAAATTACTACAGAAAATTCGTTGAAGGATATTCCCGTCGAGTTACACCCCTTACAGATCTATTGAAGGAGGACCAAGCATTGTCATGGGATGAGATATATTAGAGTGCCTTCGAGGAGTTAAAGCATGTAGTGATGGAGGAGCCAGTACTTGCACTTCCTAACATTTCTAAGCCTTTTGAAGTCCACATAGATGCCTTAGACATTGCATTAGGTGGAGTATTGATGTAAGGGGGTCATCCAGTGGCATATGAAAGTAGGAAGTTGAATCAAATAGAGCGTAGGTACTCAACCTAAGAGAAGGTGTTACTTGCAATTGTTCATTGTCTAAAGACTTAGAAACACTATTTATTAGGATCTAAGTTTCTAGTGAAGATAGACAATTCTGCTGCCAACCATATATTGACTCAATTCAAGCTTTTAGCCAAACAAGCAAGATGGCAAGAGTTTCTTGTAGAGTTGGATACGGAGATTGAGTACCGCAGTGGACAGACTAATTAGGTGGCAGATGCTTTAAGTAGGCGAGCTGATTTAGCATCCTTAGCATAAATTGCACACCAGTTGGTGAGTCAAATCTCGACTTCAATTCAAGAGCAGATCAAGCAACATATAGGTCAAGACCTGTTGGCTAAAAATCTCAAGTAGTTGGTTGAGGAAGGGAAGACGCGCAGATTTTGGGTAGAAGGCGACCTCATTTACACAAAGGGGCGCTGATTGTATGTCCCGAAGGCGGGTAACTTGAGAAGGGCACTCATGAGAGAGTGCCATGATACTTTATGGGTTGGACATCTTGGCTGGTAGAGGACATGGAGCTTGTTGAAGCAGGGCTATTACTGGCCGGATATAAAAGAGGATGTGATGACTTATACGAAGACTTACTTAACCTGTCAGCAGGATAAAGTTGAGAGGCAGAAGGTGACAGACCTCTTGGAGCCACTTCCTATACCCTCTCGCCCATGGGAGAGCGTTTCCATGGACTTTATCACTTCCCTACCAAAAGTGGGGGAGCACTCATTCGTTTTTGTTGTTGTTGATAGGTTTTCTAAGTATGCTACCTTCATTCTTACTACCAAAAGTTCAAGCACAGAAGAGACAACCCGGCTTTTCTTCAAGCGTGTGGTGAAATTCTGGGGTGTGCCCTAAAATATTGTGAGTGATAGGGATGCCAAGTTTATAGGGAAGTTTTGGACAGAGTTGTTTCAACTCCTGGGCTCCAAGTTGAGCATGACCTCTAGTTACCATTCGCAGAGTGACAGACAGATAGACAGACAGAGAGATTCAATAGGTTGTTGGAGGAATACCTTCGGCACTTTGGTAGTGCTAACCAGAAGAATTGGGTTGACTTGTTGGATATCGCCCAGTTCTGTTTCAACATCCAGCGAAGCTCTTCCTCCAACAAGAGCCCTATAGAGATCATTACGGGTCAGTAACCATTGTTACCCCATACAGTGGCAGCACCATACACCGAGAGATGCCCAAGAGCTTATCAATTCACTAGAGATTGGAAGCAGAGTTCAAAAGTAGCAAAAGCGTACCTTGAAAAGGCTTCTAAGAGAATGAAGAAATGGGCGTATCAGAATCACCGACCTAGAGAGTTTAATGTTGGAGATTAGGTCCTCATAAAGCTTCTTCAAGAACAAGTCAGATCATTGAAGAATAAGGATAGGAGATTGATCCAAAAGTATATTGGTCTAGTTCCTATCATATCGAAGATTGGAAGAGTAGCTTAGAAGGTCGAGCCTCCTGTGTAGTTAAAGGTCCATCCAGTTTTTCATGTCAGCGTCTTGAAGCCATATTATCCAAACATAAAAGACCCATCTTGCAATGTGTTCAAGCGGTTACACGTCAAGATCAAGTTCAACCTAAGTTAAGCCATGGAAAACATCCTTGCAGAGTAAAATGTCAGAGATCCCTCCACTGGAGAAGATCATAAAGAATATTTAGTCAAGTGGAGAGATCGAGGAAAAGAAGATACTAACTGGGAGACTCAAGAAGATCTAAAGCCCTTATCCGAGAGAAAGTCAGCCTTGCCAGCAAGAAGACCTCCACCATCAGATCCAAGCTCCAGTATATATTGCCAAGGATGTCAATAGAATTAAGTGGGGGAGGATATCGAGGTGCCTTTTTTGTAAGATACTTATACTAAGAAGGGGCCATTCTTTTGTACATATTGTAACATAAGGGGGGGGGACTTTATTTTTGTATAGATAGAGCCTTACTATTATTAGAAAATTTCCACTTTTAGAAAGTGGTACCATTTCACTGATTTTAATGTCTTCTCCTGTCAGGTCCCATAATATCCGTAAAACTCTTTACGAGGGGTATGAGTACTTTTCTAGATTGAAGCTCTTACTTACCACGTTAGTTGATCACGACCGGCAGCATTTGTTACATACACTGTACTCTCGTACACACACATTGCAGTCTTGTATTACTGTCGGAATTAATAAAAGTGTGTTATTTATTTTTCCATTCGTGCTTGTATTCCTTATAATCTGTTGGCTTTCTTTCTTGGTTATGTTGCTTATAAGTTTAAGCCTTGTTGGCTAGCGTTACGTGCGAGTTAGGATTGTTTACTATTGTAGAGGCAGGATAGTAAGTACCGCACGGTCTATTTGTATGCTAAAGAAAGCCTCGGACCATGACACATGATAACTTGAATTACATGAAATTGAAATGATGTAGAGGTTGAAAATTCTTGCATATTATTCCCCAAATAGTAGAGTAGGTGTGGCAATATTTCACTGGTTCAACTATAACGTTTGGCTAATTGGATTAGCGCACTTTGCTGTCGAAGTGAATTAGAGTTGAGCTATTTGAGTAGTTTATGTAATTCAACTCAGGTTTTATATTATTTAGTGTGATAAGCTAATAATTTTAATTGAAATCGAATTGAGCTTCTGTATAGGTTGAATTTGAATATTAAAATTAATTTAACTAGATGAAACATACATTTATTTTTTTCAATTAGATGCTAAACTAACCTGATTAAGTTGGACTACAATTTATCAAGTGTCCTTTCGAATCGCGTTTAGAGGAGAAGGTAGTGAACTGGATAATTTACCTCAAGCCCAAAAGTCTGTCTTCTTGAATTGACTTGCTCTTCATATTATCCCATAATTAACTCATTCGCTGAATTCCGTCTCGACTATTAGGAAAAGAAAGGAAAAAACAATACGAAAATATTGGAAGTCGGCTGCAACGATCACGTAAGACATTGGCTTTGCTTAGTTTCTACGCTCTGTCTATCACATGCAATTCAAGTAACTTTCTTCACGTCGTGTGCCGGCCCATTCATGGAACCATAGTTGACTTATCTCCCACGAACTTATCAGGAAATTTTCTTTATAGAAATTTCAAATATAAACCTAGGTGACCTTGCAAAAGGTTTGGCAATACAACTAGCAACTAAATTTCATTTATACGAACTTTTTTAGATATTATCACCAGATATCAAAAGATAATTTACTTTACTAGGTTGCATCAATATCGATACTGGACGCTACTAGGAGGCTATATTGAAATATAGCACGACAATTTTGTAAAAAGCAGGACATAAATAAGGTCAGGGCTTTTTTGGTTTTCGCTATAATTAAATCATTAAATTCACCTATTGTTATTGTAGAAATATCAGGAGATGATAATTATTAGTAACTTTTAGTGGCTTGTGATGTGCGAAATAAAAAGGTTGTACACTTGGGCATCGGTTTGGCCGATTTGAAACTGGCCTTGAACCATCGGTTTACGAGTTAAAGTTATATTGAACTGTGATTGGCCTATAAGCCAGTGGTTTAGGGTTGGTTCACGGCCCTTAAACTGATTTTTTATTTTTTATTTTTTTGTATCTCCTCTCCTAAGCTTTTATATTCTTTTTTTTTTCTTCTCGCCTAACTCATCTTTTAATCATTTTTTTTCTTCAATCTGTCCATAAAATATAGATTAAAAAAGAAAATAAAAAAATACAAAAAAAGTCTTTTATAGTATAAATACGTAATGTCTTAATCGAATGAAATAGTTGGAAGGAAAATATTTTTTATAGTATTTTATGATCGCCCATAAGGTATTTATGTATCTGCTAATCGGAATTAGTCAGTTTAAATTTTTAGAAAACCTTTAGTTTGTTGATCAATTTTATGTTTTTAGAAAACTATCAAAATGTGTGTGACTATCCAAGTTAAATTTTTTGAATGAAAATAATTTCAATTAGTTATAATTTAAAAAAACCTAATGCTATATCAACTTTTTGGGAAAACCATGTCACTTAGTTTTTTTGGACAATTATAAGAAAGGATTTTTTTATGTGATAAAACTTTTTTGTAAAGGATAAAAAGAAAACTTATTATATATCATCTTGAAGTAACTATTCATGTTTATGAGTAGAAGTAGAACTCGTGAGTGAGTTGAGCTTCCATTAGATCGGTTCCAGTCATTGAAATAATCATTCTCCCTACTTGATGTCTCGCATGGTTCTTGTTGTCTACAGCTTGCCTTATACCAATCTTTTGTGCAAGCATTTGCCTCAACATTGACAACAGATAAGGAGACTCGGCATTCATCGATGATTAGGTTTGTTGTACTAAATGCTTGCTCAACAGCGACTATTGAAATTGGAGTAATAAGTACTTCATGGGCGATGTGAAATAGCAATGGGTAGTCCCTTTTATGCCTTTACCATCACTCTAAAATATTGAAGTCTTTGATGGAGATATTTTCCGAAAACTCCAAATTTGTATTGGTGTGATGATGTATCTCAGACGTTGGACCACTTGACCATTGTCTCTTTAATTTTTATGTTAGTAACTGCTCACCTATAAAAGAGTAATGCCGCTCCTTGTTGGGTGGCCAAGGAGAGATTGATAACTAGCCACCGTACTGACTTTGATAGCAGTTGAGCATTTCTTCTATATCGGCTGTCGCTGTTGACATTTCTTGTTGTGCTTTTAAACTATACATGTCTTGAGAATCTATTAGATCTTGAATGTAATCATAAAAAGTTTTCAAGTACATTAATAATAATTTCGTTTTACAACAAAGGTCTAAAATAGTTGTTACAAGATAAATACGAGGAATTTCTTTATAATAAGTTAACCAATTTAACGTTAAATCGTATACACATGCGTGCAGGTTTAGGTCATCACGAGCCTGAATTAGTATGTTAAGCATACTGACGGCTGATATAATAAACAAGTAAACACTAGGTCTGTAAACTTGTGAAAAAGTCTTAATAGCATCATGAAAAACTTTCAAAACCTTAAGTAATTGGTTGCAAATATCCCAGTTACTGAGGAAAATATCAGCTCCCTACATATTGTACATTGCGAAGTCATATAGTAGTTCGTTGTAAGGAATTGTGCTATGCAACAACTCGTAAGTCGAGTTTTAGCGATGTTACACATTCATCTTAAACTTTCGAGGTCTCTTTTTGCGCTCTATGTAGAAGTTCCTCCATTTTTTGTGAAGGGATGACTTGTCTGTTATTATCTTGATGACGTTCTTGATCAGAGCTATACTGTCGTGCAAAACTGCAATGTCATCCTTAACACATAGGTTAAGAATATGACATGCACAACGTAGTGGAAAAAAATCTCCCCCAACATTGGTTGACTGTAATTTTGCAAATTAGACATTGATGCAGTATTAGTAGTTGCAATATCAAAACCAATAGAAAAAATTTTCCTCACTAATCTGTATTCATTTAAGATTTTTTTAATAATTTTATAATTGTTTTGTGTCGTGTCTTGATTGTTAAATACCCTTAAAGCCGATAGTCGTTTATTAAGTTGCCAATTATTGTCTACTCAGTGAACAGTAACACCTATATAAGAATTATTATATTTGCATATATGGACACTTGCATATCAGTAAACTTACTTGCGAGCTCCCTTTTACCTTTGTGGTAGAGCTCCTGCGTGGCTCAAGTTATTGTTCTACGGCTAAGCTGTCATGAGTTGGGGTTGAACATCTCCTGTTCGTATTGATTTTGCCATTCTGAAGTACCCGCGTTGAATGAGAGGTACGTGTTTACTAGGTACTGTGCCAGGTTATATTTATGCCTCTCTTCATCATACCTCATTAGCATTTGTCCGGATGAACTACTACCTCGAGCAATCTGTTACTGCGTTCTATCTATTCTTACCTCCTAGGGATGCTTCGACCTTAAGTGCCTGTTAAGGGTACCATATCCCTCTCCCATTTTCCATGAATAACTCGCGTTACAATAGTTGCGGAATGCTCTTAAGTTATCCCTTAAGTTTATACCTTTATGGAAATGAGTAGTAAAAATATTAGATTTACCGGGTTTAGGGGGCTTACTTGAGCTGGATGGTATTGTTGGGCCCACATTGTCCCATATGTTGCTCTTCTATTTTGGGAATAATTTCAATATCGTCCTCCTCATCTTCGAATATGCTTGTGGGACAATTCATCTGTAAGGGTCCAAATCTCGCGAGTTGTATAGGGATGCTTATACGAGGAGGTTATAATCTAACATGACATTCAAGGACACTCAAGCGTGGAGGTTTGAAACTAAGAGGTGGCGTGCTCCGGTAACTCATACGTTAATGTTCAACGTTGAAGCCAAGAGGTGATGTGCCCCTATTACTCGTGCAGTAAGGTTTTACATTGAAGCCCGGAGGTGGTGTAAATTCTTCTTCCACGTTCTTAATCATATTGTCTATCCTCTGTTCATTTAGGTCGTACTCATTATTTGGATACGCTTGAACGTCCTTAAATGTAGTGGCATAGGCGATGTATTAGAACCTCCAACTCTTTTACCCTTACTTTTACCATTAGAGCCTGAATCGTGTTTTTAGCTAAAAAAGATACGGTGCAAAAATCTTTCTATTGGTGCAAATATTTATGAGTGAAAGACAAAAATAATATATAAAAGAAAATATAGTGGAAATTATATGGTGGGTATGTGTATATCAGCGTTATTTGCTAATGCAAATTGTTTCGTGCAGTAGAGTGGAGAATTATGTACAGAAATTTATGGTTAGTATAAGGAAATATTTCTAACAACGTTTCGTAACTGAAAAAATATGAAGGTAGAATGGTTGGAGTTGAAGAGATTTAAATAGTTTATAGAGTAAGTGTTTTTGCTAAGCTTGAATCTGTTATTTATAAAGACCGAGGAATGTATGAACTCGATGTTTGAATTTTGAAATTTAAAATTTTATGCAGTTCAGTGCCGTAAATTTTAAATTTTGAGCTTAAAATTTAAAATTTTCATTGCATGCGCTGAAAGTAAATTATACAGACATAGATTGACAGACAGAGGATAAGGGTAAAGGTTGGGGGTGGGTGGGGGTAGTAGTGGATTGGCTGAAATATATATATTTTTTAATAAAATCCGGTAGTCCTTGCTCAGGCAGATTTACGATTTGGAACTAGCCCTTACTGAAGTTTAGCTGTAAGTGATGGTTAGAGTGGTAGTAAACATAAACCATTTGGGAAATTTTTAATAAAACACGAGGAAAATGATTTCCATTTTCTTCGCCATTTAATACTAAGATATATTATTATTTGCAATCTCTTGAAATTACTAATTAGAAGTTTGACAATCATAAAGTTTTGATGATAATATTAAAAAATATTTACAAAACATTTAATTTATGAAATAAATACACCCTTGGATAGTTTGAACTTCTTTTTCTCTATATTTATTTATGCACTAGTATGTTAGAAAGTTAGAATTCTTTTGCTTTGTAAAATTTGTATTTAAAATCATTATGCACATTTCATTTTTCTTTTCTTTTCTTTTTTAATCCTATGAGAGAAAATATTCCTTATACCAACACATGAGGATATGCTTATACCTTATATGAATAAAGTTTTACATCGCCATAAGACTAAGGTAGTGTATATCAAAACAATAATAAATACAAACTTTTGGATTTGATGATTGAAAGGAATTATTAATCACTTGTTGGCATGGACTTTGGGCTAGGTATTATAAATGGTAACAAAGTTGATTCCTTGGCGGTGGGTGAATAATTAAAAACAGACTAAGTGAAAGTTGGTGGGCTTGTTTTGACTTGATTTAGAGAATATGCTTGAAGGGGGTAAGGATTGTTGTTAGGATGCAATTGTTGCCATTTTTTAGGATGACCTCTAGATAGATAGTGGTAAGAATTAAACTGAATTGTAGGCTAAGGGGAAAGAATTGGACCTAATTATAAGGTCTTGCAATAAGAATATTGCTCTTTAAAAAGGAGAGATTATGACATGGTATGTGTGCAAAACCAGGTTCTTTTTAAGATCTTGTGATGAAGGGGAGAGATTAAAATATCCCATGCAAGTAAAGTCTTAAAGGATTGCAAGAGAATATTAATAGTGATATATAAAGTTAAGGTAGTGAATATTGATTTATCTATGAGAGATATAAAGTCAAGGTAGTGAATATTGAATTAATATTTACAGTATGAATTTTTTGTACTCAAAGTTAAAAAGCTCATTAGATACTTATTAGTTTAGCCCTTCTCTCTTTTCGATTTGAAGATTGTAGTTTGCATTATCATGATTAGTCATCTTTATTATGTTTTAAATTTATCTTATTGTTTATAAAATTTGATTTCAGATATGAATTGTCTTATAGTAACTTTTGTAGGTTAATAAATACATTTATTGTATAGCGTCATTACTATAAAAGTACCTAATATAATGATCAAGATAGTACCTGTGCAAGAAATCATAAAAATTATAGATCCATTTATTTCAAACTAGACCATTTTAGGAAAAGGGGTTTGTTGGGTGGGAAGTAGTAGTTTGTCTAACCTTTTCATAAAATTAGAAAAGAATTGGGGGTAGAGAAAGTGGGAAGAGAAACTTACTTTTTATATTTTAGATATATTATTTTATGAATTTTTTAAGTTATTAAAAAAAGCCTCAAACAACTGTTACGCTCCAAATAGGTGGAGTCATAATAGTTATATTGTGTAAACCATCTTATAATAGAAGCTGACCTCATAGCCCTTATCATAGGCTTAGTGCATAGAAAATGTAATTGACTCAACAGCTTTAAAACATCCAACTTAGTACTTGTTTGTTATAAAACCCGTGATATAATTCTTTTAAAATAACCTTTCAAAGTAAAATCTATAATACAAAGCTTATGCTTATAATCAAAATTATAAGATTTCATTTACATGAAAAGTTATATCTTCAAAAGAGACTTTTAAATTATAAGTTTAAGTGATTTACATTATAGATCAAGAGTTGAAAATTATTGGGCTACATAAAGAAGCCTAATTAGTTTTCCCAAACAAGTTATAAAAGATGATGAAAGAAAAATAAAAGTCTAGTAATATTTTCTTTATCTTCATCCATTGCCCCTGTTAGTTGCTAAATGGAGAAGTGGATGAGACTTGGCTTACAACATTGGACTTGCAAAATAATTTATAGAGGAATGAGTGACAACTTGCTCAATAGATGGGACGGAAACAGAAGTATGCATCTAATAAGAAATAACTAAGATTTTTAATCAAGTTAGTTAGATGCAATACATGTACAAATATGTATCACTGTACAATGTTTTGGTATATTATGAGATTATAGAAATTATGCTCAGTTTAATCATTGTCGCTATCCTTAAAAAAGGATCCATGTTTGGCCTGATAGATCCTAACTGTTTCCCTTAGTAGTTGCAATGCATATTGGGTTTGAAAATTAGGTCGAATTTAAGTTAGTTTATTTTTGGGGTAATGAATCAATTGTAGATAGTTTAAACAAAATAATATACACAAAATAAACACATCATGGAGCTCAACTCCTATAGCAACAAGGTAATATTCAAGCATATGCATGATACACCCACAAACAATTTAATTAAAACCACAAGCAAAAAAAAAATACTAAAGCCTCCAAGTATTTCAAAATAATACTTTAAAATGCTAAAATGCATTGATACCACTTACTTTGATGTTCATTGCTTGTTAATCTTTACTAATTGTTCTTGTTCACTTCAATTATCCCTATATATTCAATAGATTTACTTTAGTTTTAATCTAAAACATGAAATAAAAGTCCAATTATAAGATTAAAGGTGTTTTCCTTTTTTAGTTAAATAGAGTTTTTAAACCAATTATAAAGCATGATTTTTGCGATGCGCATAGATTTTGGGTTTGATTATTTCCATTTAGAATGGTATGATCCTTGTGTCACACATTTTAACTTGGGTTCGTTTATTACCATATATTGTAAACAGGGTAGATTCTGAGGTAAGTTTAAGAGTTCCCATAGTCATTGCATTCTAAATCATGTACCTTTTAAGCTACTCCTATCTAACATTTTGACTTATAGTTTCTTCTAAGAAACTCGCTTGATCATCACATATTGACCATAGATCCAATACTATAGTAGCAAAACATGTCCAATCTTCATATTAACTATTTTTCTTAAGTCAAATATAGGTCCTTTCCATTTCCAAAGTTGCATTATAGTTCATGCTTGCTTATATCATTGAAGTTATCCACCTTTACTTGATAATTCATCATATTTCCTCCATTTCACTTCAAGATAAGTAGCAAGACTTACATGAATAACCGAATTGATTACTTTCTATTAATATCCGAATTATTTATGTTATTATAACATCATATCAACACTTATTTACATGCATTTTTAGTAAAAATAGGTAGTTTTGGCTTAGTTTTCAACAAAATTAGTTTGCAACTAAGATTTTTCTTGAAAACTCTCTTTAACTAAAAATTATCAAGAACTATAAGCTACTCAATATAAAGAAATTTTATACCAAGTTCCTTTAGGGTTTTTGAAGGAAATATTCTACAAACTCACTATTTTTTCAAATCTCAAAATTTCTCAAAGACCAAACTTCACCATTTTGAAAATATGATTACATAGTGTGATAATGTATCCTTTAAGAATTTTATACACAAAAACTTAGGTCAAAACTACCTTGTGTAGGATTTTGAAAATGTGAAAGAAAATCAATTGACAAGATGTTTGTCTTAAGGAACCCATATTTGCAATCAAAATTTGAAAAATGTGGGTTAACTTTTAAAATCCTCATGCAAAAATAATTGAGAAAATCAAGTTTCAAATTTTTTTGGAAATCACTTACTATTTTTAGTCAAATTTTGATAAGTACGAGAAAAATTGATTACTCACTTGAAACCACTATTTTGGCCACTGCCAACCATCTCAAGTTTGTCTACCTGTTAAGGCATGGAATTTCACTTCAAATTGTGGTCTTTGTTTGCTTCCAACAATGCTCTAAACCTATGAATCCATTAAAGCTTAGGTTTACCCATATTTTTGTTAATCTCTCCTAATCCCTTTCTTAACTTCAGTTCTCCTCTCACTAGTTTTTCCTAGAATTTCAAATAATCAAACCTACTAATGGAGTTAAATTTATGATTTTATAATAGTAGATGTGAGGGTTGATTAATTTTCTACATAGACATGTCATAATTCTTTAGTTTAGGTGTCCTAAATCTTCATATTCCACCTCCACTCCATTTTTCCAAGTTGCCACAATTTTTTTTATTTAATTGCTATTTTTCTTTACTAATTTTTATTATATTTTGCATATTTTTAAGTATTTAGATAATTATGAGCATTTGTTCATACAAAATAATTACATCACATGTAGAAATATGGTTTT
The DNA here is from genome assembly GCA_024138015.1 of Lumnitzera littorea. NCBI lineage: Eukaryota > Viridiplantae > Streptophyta > Magnoliopsida > Myrtales > Combretaceae > Lumnitzera > Lumnitzera littorea. The sequence continues at coordinate 20,427,787 of JAMXBB010000007.1, forward strand.
TACTTATTATTTTAAAGTCATTTTATAATTTTCTTATTCATATAATTTATTTCTAAGAGTTTGCTAATTTATCATAACCTATATCACATAATTCTGATATAATAATAATAATAATATATTTAAAGTAACCATTTTAGCTATATTATTATATTCTTGAAATCTATGCCCATGACATTAAAGCTTATAATGCAATCCCCATACATTAATTGCTTAATGAAAAATTACCACTTGTCTTTCCATTTATGCACATATATGTAAATTATAATGGGGTTGTAACTTATCTACTGCTATGTTAGACTTGTAATTCAATATAGTAATTTTTCAAGCATCGAATGGGTTGCGGCTGAAATGGGAATAGTGAACAAGCTACTATCGATTGGATATAGAAAAAAAATTGGTACGAGATTATGAGTTTGTTTTGTTTTTTTGTACCAAGACCAACTATTAAAGCTAGATGTAGATCGCGAAATCAAGATGAAGCTTTTGTTATTGAACTGCCAAATTAAATTGATATCTTAAACAAGAGTGTTGTTTGTATGCATCATAGGTGATTATGTTAGTAATTGTAGGCATCATAGCTTACCTATTAGAGCCTATTGTTGACAATGTTTTAAGTAATAAACATTTAAATCAAGGAAGTGGATACTATTAGAACCTATTGTTGACAATGTTTTAAGTAATAAACATTTAAATTAAGGAAATGGATATCTCAATTTACCTTATATCAAATTCTCTCAATTCACCCTTTTAAAATATTATCATGTATAATTACTGATTGAAATTATAAAGAATAAGATGTTATAATGATATTATAGGATATTAAAAAATTTAAATAATTTTAACAAATAATTTATAAATTGAGGCTAGTAGTATGAATAATGGTTTCTTAATAGGATCAACTAGATTCGATTTTCCTCTTTCTTAAATTGTATATGTAATCTAGTTGGCAAAATAATAATAATAATAATAATAATAATTGTATATTGAAAAAAATTGAAAGAGAAAAAAAATAAGAGGATCCAATTCCATCCATTAAATCACAGTAAGAAGAAATAAGCCACTGAAATACTATAAAGACTAAGGCATTCTTACCAATTGATAAGGATATGTACGTGGTATTGTGCTCCATATTTGAGTCATGACATGCCAACATGGTTGGGATAGCTAACTGTATAATTAAAGTATCATTTAGCTTAAGTTGTACTAACACTTTATGGTGCCATAGCAAATCAAAGAAATTGCAGAACAACGCAAAAGATTTTCTTTATTGGAGTGAAGTATCTTGTTTGCTTGGTAAGAGTTAGGTTAAAGTAAAAAAAGATTTATTGAGTATTATATGCTATTTATATGTATACATGATATGTAATGTTTAATGGATAATTTCTTAATTAAAGCTACTTCAATTTAAAAAATAAAAGTATAAATTTTTAGATCAAAATCTCTAAACATGTCTATTAATACATAAGTCATATTTCCTTTTGAGGATAATATGTTTTTCCATGTGTTCTATAGTACATAGAGTCAAACCCTTCATATAACTTGGGGAAATATATATATATATATATATATAAATATATAAAGTGTAAATGCATGATAGTCTACCATGAGTGCTATTCTTTGATAAGTTGAATTTAGTGAAATGCCACCATAATGGTTCTTTTATCTTTTTTCTTATTCATTTGCCAATTCTTGTCTATAGCATAAATGTGGAGATAATGTGGAATAGTCTCGCACATTTGCTAAGAAGCTCAATGCTTGACATAGCACTCGATAGATATCCTTAGTTATGTTGTATTAACCTTAAATCTGGGGTCGGGTCAAACTTGGCTTGGATTCGATGAGTTACAAGTCTAGGGGTTGATGAACCGTGACTGGCCGAGCCAAGGTCGGTTCAACAGACCAACCTATTCACGAGCCGATTCAGTGACCCATGACTTGTCCTTTTTTTTTTAATTTTCTCCTTTTTCAGTAGTTTCATTTTTTTCATTTTCTGAATTCTGCATCCTAATACATGTGAATTTAAAATTTGAAAAATACTTAAATTTGGATAGTAAACATTTGTATAATATTTCGTCATGTAATGATATTGTATCATATATTAAAAAATTAAATTGTACATAAGACATAATGAGGATGCATCTATTATATTTCAAACGACTTTAAAATTAATTTTTTTTTATCGTGCTGCATTAGTAGTTGTCTACGTATCTGATATACAGAGTTACACAATCATAGTTTTAGAATAATTTTTATATATTTCTACAACTTTTAATTTGTTGTTCAATTCTTATATTCGAGAAAAACCATTATGTTTACGTATTTAGTCATTTTAATTTTTTCTTTTAAGTTCTACAGTTCATATTAATTTTTTTTCCAATACTTTCAGTTTCCAAAATAGTAGTGATATTATTAACTCCTAGATTTGAAAAAAAGGCTGATCAAGGTTTTTTTTTTTTTTTTTTTGAAAAAAAATTCATCTAGCCTAAATGTCTTGAAAATCTTTTGAAATTTAAAAAAAGAAATTATCTTTATTTTTTCCTCACCGAATCACATCGAACCGATAAATTAAACCGCCGATTTACTTTTAGATCACCAATCTATCAGATGAGTCACTATCTTTGACCCATATAAAATCACCAAAATCGATCAAACCTGACCCTTTCCTAAGTCTAACTAGCCCTCATGGGTAGGTTACGCTGTATCTCTTGCAACTCCGACATATTCTAGTAGTTTATCCCCTTCGTACTTTAAAATGTATATATTATTATATTTTCCACACCTCAAAACAACTGGCGAAGCATAACGTTCTGTATTGTAGCTACTCTACTAGCTGGCGCCCAGTTGATGCAGAACGGACCATAGTTAAACGAGGACACTTGTCCAGTACTAGAAGTTACTGTTTGTATAAGATGCTGAATAGAATCGGAGTGCGGGAGCAAGCTCTTGTAATTAATACATATGCTGAATGTTGTAAATTTATAATCAGATTAATCGTTAGAGTTTCAACTGAATGCTCCGGTGAGTTGGGCTAAGCCAGGAGCCAGATCGGGCGATGTGAAATTTACTGATCAGTCAACTAATTAAGGGAGGCCGTTAGGCCGTTCGACCAGGGAGAGCTGGTAGGTGATTGGCTGCCCACTTGCGATTAGGTAGGGTATGCCCGAGGGTCTTAGTTGTTTCCTATTTTGTCTATTTGGATATTCATTCGTGCTATAATATCTTAGGACTATACAAAGAGTTTGTACGAGGTTTTATACATAGCAAGTGAAATCCCGACTTTATCCGTATTTTTAATGTGTTTGGTGATTATTATAGGAGCAAATTGGTTAAAATAGGGAATAAGTACAAAAATGGAGGAAAGGTTGTTGAAGGCTGCGGATCTTGGACAGAAATGGAATAAAAACAAAGAAGTCGGCATGAAAGACAACTTCAACTCGACGAAATTCAAATGATGTGGAGGTTCAATATTCTTGCATGTTATTTCCCTAATAAACCATATGGTAGAATTGGTGTGGCAATATTTCACTGGTTCGACTATGACATTTGGCCAATTGGATTAGTGCACTTTGGGCATAAACCTTTGGTGATCTCCAAAAGGGAAAAAATAAAAATTGATAAGTAATACATATTGCATATGGTACATAATTATCCATTGTATTTAAATATATAACAATATTTGATGGTGGTTTTATTTCTTTAAAAAAATTATACACTATAAGCAGTTATCATCATATATCTATATATATGATTGATAATTATATTGTATGTACACAAATAGCGTATCTTACCTCAAGTGGACTCCTCTTGTTGCACTTGCATTTTATGTGCACTGTTTCTCTCATTAATTGTTAACTAATTCGCTTAAGAAAGAAAAAAAGAATACGATGCTTAAAATAACTTTTTAAAACCTCTTTAAGATGTGATTTCACCGAGAGGCGATTTCATCTTGATTTAAGTGAAATCGCATTTTGAAGAAATAATTTCATCTGATTAGGACATGATTTCATCCTAAATTAGGTGAAATCGCTTTTATATTTCTAGGGATATTTGTCCAAAAACAGTATTTTAAGAATTTTTTTATGTTTTTGCAATTTTTTTCCTTTTCCCTCTAATGTTATTATTGGTTATTATTGTAATCTAGAGAGAGATGATAATTACTAATCACTTTTAGTGATAGAAGAGAAAAGGTGGCGGCTGATGACCAATTGTGGTGGTAAATGTAAACCATCAGGAAAATTTTCAATAGAAAATAAAGAAAATAGTTTTTATTACTGCTAGTGGTTGACTACTGACCTCGTCCTTGTCCTTCACTACTACTTAATGCTAAAGATATTACTATTTTTGAACCTTTTGATGATTCTAAATAATATTTAATAATAAGAGAGTTTTGATTACAATAAATATTTGGAATTGGATCTTCTCAGGTTTCGTTTTTCTAAAATTCCTAAAGTTATACATTAATGTATTTTATTGTTTAGATTTTTTTTTTTTAAAATAACGTCACAATGATATCACATAATATTTTAAAGATCTAAATCGTAATAACCAATTTATTTGTAACTTTAGGAACAAATAATTTTAAATGATTCATTTTCTTTATTTGTAACTTTGGGTAAAAAGTAACTTTAGAGGATCCTCTAAAATTCCCTAAAGTTACAAATAAATGGTTATTATTATTTAGGTTTCTAAAATAGTTTTTTCCTAAAGATTTCTAAAATTACAAATAAATGGTTATTATTGACTATATTTCTAAAATATCATATGATATAGTTATTATTATTTAGGTTTCTAAAATAGTTTTTTCCTAAAGATTTCTAAAATTATAAATAAATGGTTATTATTGACTATATTTCTAAAATATCATATGATATAATTGTGATGTCATTTAAAAACAATCTATATAGTAACAACCATTAGTTTATAACCTTAAGAAATTTAGGAAAAAAAGAACTTTAGAGGATTTAAATTCGAATCCATTTCCTTAATATCTAAAAATATTTGGAAAACATGTTATATGGAATAAAAACACCCTTAATTAGTAGAGGTAAGCGGATAATCCTGTTGTATAGGGTATTTACTTAAACCCTATTTGATCGGGTAAGTTTCGGGTGGGTATTTAAGGTTATAGAATAGGTCTCGGGTAGTAATTTTCCAAAACCTGTATCTACAAGGTAAGGTATAAGTATGACGTAATGGTACCCTATATCCAACTTGAAATTTGTATTATGAAGTATATGGGGTACGGTTTCTAGGGTATGGTTTCTAGGATACCTTATACTTATCCTATAATAATAATTAAATAAAGCTAATAAATTAAAAAAAAAATACAATTTCATTTGTATGGACTTAAAAACAAAACAAAAATACAGCCTATGAGAAATGCTAGACTAAAATTGATGTCCTCATATCAATGTCTCTTCCTTTAATATTTTCTTTATTGCATTTTCTTTCTACTCCATTTTTCTCATTTGCTATGTCTAACTTGACTAAAATTAAAAAAGAAAGAATACGCATGAAGCCACCTAAATAAGGTATGTTATTAACTTATTTTCTTTTGACGCAATAATTTCTTTGTATTAGATTTGAAAAATATCTCATAATAAACATATACAACATGAAAATTTAGTTAATAGATTAAGATTTAGCAATTGTGATGCATGAAGCATTTTTATGGATACTGACTATGAATTGAGAGATTATGATTTATAATATAGGAGTAGTCTTATTGCCAAAATAAGTTAGCCCTCCAAATGAGTCCAATTTACAATTATTTATTTAATATTTAAATACGAGATTGAGATTTCACTTAAATCAATATATTTGTATAATAATAATTGGTAAAGAAAAATAAATGAAAGAAATTGAAAAAAAAAAAATAGAAACTAGCTATATTGAAATTTATAAAAAAAAAAAAGAGATTTATAAGTTCTATAAGATACCCTATACCTTATACCCTATACCTTATACCCTATACAATTTATATAGAGTACACGATAGTTCTAAAGTGTCACTGGATAAGGTATAGATAGTAAAATTTAGGAACCTGTACCTATAGGATAGGGTACAGGTAAAGTCTCATACATTACTTACTTTGTATTGGCTCACTCTTATTAGATAGTGTGAAATTCTTTTTCCTCTATATTTACAAACACTTTACCATGTTTAGATTTCTTTATTTTAATATAGTTATTCATAAGTTTTTACTTTTTTCAAAAATATTGCTATAAGTAAGAATGTTGTTAAGGGTGTTTTTAACTTAAGGTATGTAATGGAAGGGGGAAAAAAATAAGAAAGCTCTCTACGATTTCCTATATTTAAACAATAACTAGATTTTTTTTTTTTTTTTGCTTTATTTGATCACTTAACAAGTCTCCAAAAAAATAAAGTTATAACAAAATATTTCTTAAGGTTTATCGTGAAGAGATGTCAACTTATTGACTTGAGTAGAAATCTTGATACTATTCAAAGATGAAGAGAAGGATAGCAATGTTGTATCTATCTATCTATTTATTAGCAATTCCTTAGCAATTTTAACCTTTTTTCTTTCTTTTTTATGTTTTTCTTTTTAGAAATGATGTATCTTTTGAATAAGGAAAGTTTGCTAAAGTTTCCTCTAGTTAAAAGATGGAATTATTCTCTTCTATAAATTTGTGTTTAAAATGGTGATTCACATTTTGTACATTGTGATTTTAGCTATAGCTAATGTATGATGTGAAAAACAAATCTTCTTTATACCATTTAAGGCATAGAAGGGTCTATTTCATACTTTATATGAGTAAAATCACACATGGAGATGTATAATCAATTTAGTGAATACAAAACAACACTCATAAAAAACTTTTTAGTCCAATGGTAAAAAAGACTTGTTAGCCGCTTGTTAGCTTGGTAATTAACTACTTCCAAGCCAAAGCATTACAAATCATAGTTGATTTCTTACCACTAAGTGGATGATTTAGGGACGAATTAACTAGTAAGGCAGTTGAAGAGTTTGTTTCAACCTAATTTGGAGAAGTGGTCTAAAAGAGGTGAAGGTAGTCCCTAAGATGAGATCTAGTATCCTTTGAAACTTATGGGTAGAAAGTGGTAGAAAAAACTCCATTGCACATTAAGGAGGAAAAACTAAGCCTAATTGTAAAGTCTCGCAAGGATGCTACTATTTAGAAGTAGGATATTGTGATATTTATATGAATTGTAAGAAAGTATTAGTACTGATTTATGAGACTAATTTAATGTATACCAAATTAATGCTAGCTATGAGCTTTTTGTCTATTACTTGAAAAGCTCGACTTTTTGGCTTGACTATTGACTATATATTAGTTGGGGCATTTTAGTTTGGAATGGTTGATCAGATTTCCTATGTATATATTAACTTTGTTTCTTTTTTTCTTAAATGATAATTTTGGATACATTATCTCACTATAACTTATATTGATTACTAGATATAATATAAGTATTATACAATGATATGCCTACTGGCCTTGTCAATATGATAATCATAATGTGGGTTTTCATACCCAAGCTATAAGAAGCCTTCTCCTTAAAAATTCCTATGTAGTATCCTACAATGCATTGGCTCAACCTTATGGACATTTTGAGCTCTAAGATTCCTTGGCGGGTGTCATCTAGGGGGAGGGTCATCCTCTAAATTAGGATTTCTATTTGGAGCTTGATTTATAATTCCTTTATCATCACCTTGACCAACGAGTAACCTAGCAAATTCTAAAACGTCTACATAACCTGTAGGGTCTCTAATTGGTGACTCATTGTACCACATATGGTTGTAAGCTTATCTACTATAGACTTTAATTCATTCACTTGTTCAGTAAAATTATTTTCCATAGGTAAGCCATCCTTAAAAGTTGTACCATTGAAGGATTTTCTAGTATTAGACATTTTCTTTTATATGGGTATGCAAGAAATTCTTTCTTTTTTGGTTAAACAAAGGAAAGAAAGGTTTCTTTTTTTTTTTTTTCTTCAAGAATGAATGCTAGTTTAGGCTTTGACACCAAAATGATGTAAGATAATGGAAGGGTTTAGTTTAAAGTAATGAAACAATTTACGAATGTAGAAACTAAATTAGAAAATTAAACTAAACAAGAATTATAATAAAGAATACCTAGAAATTCAACTAGAATAATAAAGAAATCAAGTCAAAGAACCCATCTTATTATTATTATTTTTTTCCTTCTAAACAAGATCTTATTTGTCAATAATTGTAATACCCTAGAAAAAAGAAGAAAAGGGGGCTATAAAATAATAAAGGAATAAAAATAAAATAAAAGATGATTTAGTAATAGGTAAGAGGTATTAAGTTTTTTTGTAATGGTTTAATGAAGGGTAAATTTGGAAGTACATAAAATTCCTAACTTAGCTAGTACACAAAATATTACATTGTTTTAACCAAAGGCTCATTTAAGCTTCTTGTGCATTAGAAAATTGGATTCTTTCTTTGTAACGCTAGAAACCCTCAAGGTAAGTTGGGAAACTCCATTAACTCTTGTTGGTTTTTAGCAAACAAGGTTAATTGATTTAGACCTTTTTATGGTAGCGCAAGTGTAATTCGAGTGAAAAAGGGGATCGCAAGGCTTATGTAACACTAGGAGACTTCCATTAGTAAGTGAAGAGCTAATTGGGGAATTGAGGTTTTTAATTGAATCTAGGAATTACGCATTGATCTTTTAGGGTCGTGCATTGATTGGCTAAGGGAAAATAAAGAAACTCTAAACAACCATCATAATTAAGGTAAAGTATCCCTCATGTTGTAGATTTTCTATAAATCTTTATTTCAATAAGCTTTTGGGTGATGAATTTGGTGGTTAAAGTGACAAAGTAATGGAAAATTATGGTGTTGTTGGAATAAATGTTGAATTTGAATCAAGGATTTAGAGATGTGAAGTTTGTGAGGTGTTGTTGATGAAGTCTTTGATGTAGAGTTGGGTTGTTTTAAGAAATTAAGGGTGTTTTGAACACAAAAAAATTATGTGTTTTAGTTTTTGGAGGTTGGATTGGCTTTAGAAAGGAACTTTAGTGGATAAATTTTTTTTTTTTGGAAGTGTAAGGGAGTCGACACGGCCGTCTACATGAAGGATTGTTTTGGATGGAAAATTAATGGGTGGCATGACTGTAGTGACACGACCATGTTATAGATCTTATTTGTCTAGGTGGACAAAAAGTGATACAGTTACTCTGACACAACTGTATCAGAAGTCATGTCCACCAAGTTTGAGTTTTCTCTTTTATTAGTCGAGATTTAAGGGTTTAATATGCATAGAATGTTTCTAGGTTCCAAAGCTAAGGATAGTTTGTTGTTAACGGGTTTTAACTATCTAGGTATGTGAAACGTGCTTGTGTGAATTTTAGGATAATAGATTTAAAGTGGACTAAATATACATCCAGCATAAGTAATTGTTTTCTGTTTGTACTTGGCTTATCCTAAGGGCCTGTAATGACAAATCCTTAGGGGGGTAACCCTAATTATTTATGTAACATGTTGTTTCTTATGTAGTGTTACGTGAAAATGATCAGGGGTAAATTTAGGTTGTTGTAGAGAGGTTTGAAGTGTCATGCCCAACATTAGGTTATAAAAGAATCCAAAGAGGCATGCTAAAATACGAGGTTATGATATAAATTATGATGTGATGGGGTCATGAGAATTGCTATTGTGTGTCATGTGACTGGTGTAAAAGTAAAGATAAATAAACTAATTGTGTGGTTTACTTATTTTTCATTTAAACACATGTAATTATGTATTATTTGATCACGCACATGTAATGCAGTTGTGTGTTATGTACTAGGTTTTAGCTTACCTTTACATTTCTTTTTTCTTAGTTGCATGTTAAAACAATGTCTATAGAGAGTATGCTAGTTATGAAAACTTTGCTAGTTATGAGAGTGCTAGATTTGAGGATTCAAGTGACAGCTGTTATTACTAGGATGATGGTTATGGAGACTATCATTATGGTAAAAGTTAGTTATATTAGGGATAGTGATGAAAATTGAATTGGAACAGTTGTTGAGTCTTGTTTTATTTTGTAGTTATTTATTGGAAATAAGTCTTTTGATTTCATTTATGTCTTTTTTTTTTCTCGGTAAGGATACATTTATATTAACTTAACTAAACATTTTCCCATTACAAACTAATAAGAGGAATTCCTTCCTACTACACATATTGTAGTTCGACGAAAATAAGACATCCATTTGACAAAATTCTGATAAAAAGAAAGGAATGTGATACAAAAACAAATAGCTCGATCTGCATTGAGTCCTCCTTTTGCAAGTCTATCTACTACTTCATTCTACTCTTTGCATATCCTATTAAAAATCACATTTCAAAAGGAATTCATTAGTTGGCGGCATTCCTTAAGAATCAAATGACAAATCTCCAAGTCCACAAATAAATTTGTTAGCCAAAATAATGCTTGTTGTGAGTTATTCTTGCATAGAATTTCCCTAGCTTCTATGGATCTAACTAGCAACAAAGCTTCTTTGACAGCATGAAGCTCTAACTCTAAAGGGGATAATTTTGAGATACTTTTATAAACTCCACCTAGTACTTCCTCATTATGGTTTCGGTAGAGGCAACTTAGTCTAGCTTTCCTTGCATTTTTAGTTATAGCTCCATCTGTGTTGACTCTAATCCAACATGGTTTAATCTACTGTGGTTTTGCTAACTGCTTGTTACGCCCTGAAATTGTAGAGTTATAACAATCCTGCCGTATAAACTATTCTATGATAGTAACTATCCTCACAGTGCCTATCATAGATATGATCTACACAAGGCATCAATAACTTTTCGCTTTGAAGTAAACAGTTCAATTAAGAACTTAGCTAAAGATACAGTAAATATTAAAACTTTAAGTTAATATATATATAATTACATGTATATTACCATACAATTCCCAGGTGATTCTACATCATAACATAACAGTCAGTTGGTTTACATATCAATTATCAGTCTTTTAGTCTTAAAGATACTAGCAAAACTCTAGATATAACTTAACTATTAGGTAGATTGATCCTCACACTCCTAGGCTTAAAAAGAGAACTAACCTTCGGATAGTTATAGGGTGGCATATTAATCAGAGTAATCAGAAGTCAAGACCTGCAAAAGGATCTATACGGGTATGAGCAACTACAGCTCAGTAAGTTGAATTGGAGACTCATGAACGTATACAATTACAAACAAGATTGTCAAGAAATTATTTTCATGCAATACAATAAGTAAGTATTATCACGCAATGTAGTCTAGTCCGTTGTGAAATCAAAGTAATTTCACTCGTTCTAATTTAAGTTGAGGAATTTTCATGTTATGCAATAGTTTACAACTAAACTCAGGTTTGTGCAATGGAGACACTATTCCTCCTAAGACTATCCTTTGAACCAATGCCCTTATCTTCACCGCGATCTCCTCTCCTATTACTTAGTTTGGTTAAGGACGAGGAAAAGACCAAATTGCTATTTGGAGCTATTTTTTTCAAAAGTATCGGTGTTTGGTTGGAGAATCCTAATGATCCCCTAAACGGTTGCAATGCATGACAATTTAGGGTATTAGGGTCGATTAGGATTAAGTTTAATTTAGGGTGTTCGGACAATTTCACACCAATTCAGTCATAACAGTCATCAATTACAACACAAATTCCATCACGAAGTCAAATACACAAGTATATGCATAAAACTACTTATAATCACAATTATACACAATCTTAAGTCTCTGAGTACTCTAAAGTAGTACCCCAAATACGGTGAAGTAATAAGCCCTACTTACTTGGAATTCTCGGTCACTCAGTCACTCAATTGAAGGTTGGTTTGCTTTCGTGTTTCTTATAATATAAATGCGTCTTTTTAGTACTTATACTTTGATGATACATATTCTAAGTTATAATTTAACTCACTTTTCCTTATATACCTATTATTTACTAACGATTCATTCTACATTAGCTTAAGGTTTGGTTTCTAAATTAGATTTTAGTTTTGGTTCTAAATTATTTTCAATTATGAAGAATCCTAAATATGCTTGAATCCTAATGTGAAATTAATTACACTAAGCTCGAATATTCTAATATCATACTAGTTCTTAATTTAGTATTCTAACATATTCGGTACATTCCAATCCTAATTAGGGTACCGAATTTACTCTCGATATGAGAAAATTTTACATTTTTTATCCAATTACCTAAAATTAATTTTTGTACCAGATTTATTTTGTATTGATATTATTATTATATTATCCAATTTAACCTATTATTTCATATTTATTAAAATCCTAACTTTACATATTACTAAATTTCCTACAATTACCACATAAATCCCATATTAATTACAGTTAACACTCCAAACATTAGGATTAGGTTTTCACATCAGAGATTAACATCCTTAAACATCTATTACCCTCTAAGTTAGTAATTAATTATTTAATTGTTTAATTAATCCAAAATTACCCATTTTTCTCATCATTTTAAGGCTAAAAAATTACTTAAAATTTTCAAAAATTAATTTTAGAAAAATGGCTTTATAGAATTATTCTATATCACTTAAGTATTTTATAGAAAAAAATTAAGCTCCAAATTATACTCGTAAGCCTATTTATTTTTAATTTTAAATATGTTCGGTTTTATCTAATTTCTTAAGAACCTTATATCTACAGATGTAATTAAACTTAACCACTATTTTTTTCCTAAATCTACATATAATAAAAAATTAGAATAATAAATTTCATAATTTTTTGGGTATAATTAATAATTTTAAGGAATTTTGCAAAATCGAAAGAAATTTGAGACTTACCTGGTTCGCGAGCTTTGTGGCTTCAGATGCCGGTTCAAGTGTGTTGGCCGGTTCGGGTGATCAGTTTGGAGTGGGGTAGTGGTGGTGGTTCGGTTTTAGGTGGTGGTGATGTGTGGGTTCAGCCTACTTATTCTAATTGTACAAATTTGGGAAAAAAAAAATTCTAAAACCTAATTTCTCTCTCAATTTCGGTTCTCTCAATTTTTTTTCAGCTCTCAACTGAACAAATGAGCTCTGAAAATTTTCTTACTATTTATAGGGCCTTAAAGCAATTATAGTACATTAATTTGGACAAAACAAGGCTCATATCTCTTCTATTTTTGCTTTTTAAGTGTTTGTTTTTAATTGGTTAATATTTTTTTTTCTTTCCACCTTGCTGCCATGACATGATCTGGATGATTCACTAACTCTCTGATTTTTTTTATTTTTCCTTAATTTTTTTTTATTTTCTTTCATTATTTAGCAAATTTTTAGCTAATTTCGGGCAATTTAGATAATTTCATGTATTTCTACTTACACGTAAATACATGTGGAGTACAAGTAAACACTCCTAAATATTATTTAGGTGATTGTATGATTTTTAGTATGCATATAATCTATTTCTAGTGATTTATTAATTATCGAAATGTATTTTATGTATTTTTGATAAATAACAAGTAATACACTTAAAATTTGAAAATTTTCAGTCACTTTTACTAATATTTCTAGTTTTAATTTATAATTTAAGTTTGATTGGATTATTTAACTGATCGCCCTAAACTTTGTGTATTAAATTCGATCCTACGGTGACTTAGCTTATATTTAGGAATTACATTGCCTTGCTTCCTTCAATTGAAGTTTCTCCTTTCTCATATAAGCCTACCATTTATTTGCCTCTTTTCTTATACTTTATGGCTAGTTTGACTGTTGCTCATTTGATCTAAAAATTAACTGATTCTTCACTTTCCAAATCCCCTTCAATGTGAACAACATGATCATCTCTTTAGGGGTAATTGTCAAAGCCCCTTTCTTCTAAAATTTGCAGCATCTTCTTAACCAATTTTTCATGTCTTCAAAGGAGCATAGATTGTTTGAAATTTCTATTCCAATACTTCTCTAAACAATTTGGCTCTATTGGCATTGAAGGAATCTATGTTCAATTGATTCCTCTTCAATGTTGCAAAGTGGACATAGCCTCCCTATACAAATCCCTCCTGTATCTAGTTGTCCCTTGTGGCCAGACTATTATGAAAAATTAGTTAAACTAAAATTTGAATTTTGGGTCGTGTTGTTAACTTCCATATCCATATCTAGTTGTCCAAAGTTAGAAGTTCGTCCTTTGTTTCCATCATCTGTATATAAGTTGATTTTGCCATGACTTCCCTATCTAAATTGAAGGGCCATTTGAATAGTCCCTTACTTCATTGGTAGGATCTAGAAAAACACTTTCTAGTTTGCATTTAATGCTATCATGAAGGGGATATCCAATAGCTTCCTCTTTCCATCCTATAGCATTGTCCAAGGCTTAGTTAATTAACAAACTAGGAGCATGTTCTGTAAGTAGTCCATACAACTAGGAACATACTTTATCTTTCTCATTCTAGATATTTGTCCAAAACTTAGTGTTAGCTCCATTTTTTATCTTCTTGTGTAATTGCCCCTCTAACCAACTCAATACCTTAGCCAACCTTTATAGAAAGATGATATGCTTTTAAACTTCTTTTGTGCATGGCCAATTTCATATCGTTGATTAATGAGGTTTGTCTAAAGCAACTTCTTTCTTTTCACCTTCTATGCTAGCTTGACAAAATTCACTTGATTTCTCTTCCAAATATTCAACATGCCAAGACCCCCCTTCTTCTTTGGCTACTTAATTTTTGACCAACTAATCCAATGAATTTTCTTAGATTCTTATGTTGATCCTCATAAAAAATCTTGATGGATTTTCTTCTCTCTATTCGTGAACTTCTTTGGGAAATGAATGATCTATACATATAATTGATAGTACTTATCTCTTTTGTGCCATACTCAACAACTTCGACTTCCATCTTGATAATTTTGTTTGCAGTTTATCCAAGACGAAGTTGAGATTTTCAGATTTTAATTTGCCTTCTTCCTTAATAAGGATTCCAAGATACTTTCATAAATTTGCATTTAAATGGATTCGAACACGATTGCTATCTCTTGTTCAAGGATGTTTCCACATTATGGGAGAAGATGATGCTGGATTTTGCGTAGTTCACCCATTGAAATGATATTTTGCAAAAAAAGTCTATGACTCCTTTAATTTGTAGAGCATTTTCTTTCATTGCTTCACCTATAAGGGGTAAATCGTCTACAAAGAGCAAATATGAAAGCTCTAATCTTATTCTTTTAATTTTTAGAGGCTTCACCTCCCATTAGTCACTTTTAAATGAATCATTCTACTTAAGACCTCCATTGCTAAAATGAATAAAAAAGGTTTCCCTATTGTAAACCTTTACTTGCAATAAAGCTTTCTGTCATAGCACCATTATAAATTAACCGGTAGCTAGTAATATTGAAATAGGAACTAATAACCTTTAGTCAATGGTTAGGAAACCATAAATGTTGCAAAGCACAATATACAAAATCCCACTTCATCCTATCATAAGCCTTCTCTAAATCAAGTTTAGTCAGCAAGCCATTTCTTTTCCCTCTCTGTTTCCCTAAAATATGAAGAACCTCTTGGAAAACTATGGTGTTGTCTATGGCTGATCTACTTGGAATAGAGCTTGCTTGCTTTGGACTAATTAGCTCATTTAAAATGGGTTTGATCCTGTTCACTAGGTACTTACTAACTACTTTATACAAAGTAGTACACAAGCTTATGGGCTTGAAATCCTTAACTTTGTTTGCGCTTGCTATTTTTCATATCAATATAATAAGTGTTCTATTTAGCTCCTTTAGCATAACACCCTTCTCCAAGATAGTCTTCACAATATTATACACTATGCCACCCACTATATCCCAACATGCCTTATAGAATCCTGCATGAAGGCCATCCACTGCTGGCGATTTATGGTTGGCAATGTACCCCAAACCTTTCTTAATTTCTACAGTAGTCCATTCTCTACTAAGTTCCTCTCTTTCTACTTTCGAGAGCTTCCTTTACCCACTTACCCATCTCTTACAAAAAATTTAGATGGCTTCTCTATTAGACATGAACAAATCCTTGCAATAATTAATTAGGTGATTTTGGATTTCCACTTTTTCACTTATCTAGTTACCTATCGAATTAAATAGTCTCTAAATTCTAGATTTTGATCTCTTTACGAGTACACTAGCACAAAAGAACTTCATATTTCTCTCCCCATGGATAATCCAGTTTGCCCTAGCTTTGGCCACCCATAACAACTTCTCTTGTTTCGCTATTAATTTAAGCTCCTCTTGTAATTGCTTCTCTCTTTTTATCAAGAATCGATTTGGTTTGTGGTGTAATTGTTTCCTGATATGTTCAATCTATTTAGTCACTTTCCTCTTTTTACAAGGAACTAATCCAAACACATTCCTATTCCATAACTTTAACGCTTCTATGAATTTAGGTAGATTGGTGAAAATATCAAATTGTGGCCATTCTCATTTGGAGGCTACTAGGTCCTTAAAAGACAAATGATTCAATCATATGGGCTAAAGTCGAAAAGGGTGCAAATGGGTTTTTGTCCACTTACAATTCTCGATCTTGTGTTAAGAAGAAACAGGAGATGATTTGACTGGTATGAGGTAAGATGAAAGACTTTGGTTTTAAGAAAGGCTTTTCTTTACTCATGATTTACCTAAAATGGTCAGGACATGTTTGTATCAAATTAACTAGGTTCTTTGGCTTTTTTGACCATATAAAATGTGGTCCTGCATAACCTAAGTTCGCCATATCACATGTGTTCATGCAATTTTAGTAGGCTGTAACTTGAGTTTGACTTAACTTAACTCCACCCCATTTTTCATCCTTAGACAAAATCTCATTAAAGTCTCTTATTAGGAGCCAAGGACCTCTTAAAGAATTAGAAACATTTGAAAGATCATCCTACAATAAACATCGAGAATGCCAATTAGGACTGGCATAAATAGCTGATAAATTCCAAGTAAGGTTTGAGTTACTTACTGAATTTCCATCATAACACATTGACACAAGACTTACAATGGATGAATAACCGCATCCTCTACATTCCAAACTACTAGAATCCCTTATTGAAGCCTTCACTTTTGTAACATAGGAATAGGTTGAAGCCAAGGTAGTCCTTCAAATTAATAGAAGCATCTTGGTCCATCTTTGTCTTCGATATGATCACAACTTGTGGTTCATATTTTTGAATAGTATCTTTTATTGCCCTACAACGACACTCCAAGTTTGCCCCTTACACGTTCCAGGCTAAAGCTTTAAAAGGATACCTTATCATTTCCAATGACAGAGTGTCCATAAAAACTGTTATGATCATATATGCATAAATTTTGTACCACCAATCACTTGTGTATGGTTACACAAAGTGGTCAATGGTCAATCTCCACCTGCTTGGCCTAAATGGCATGTACAACATTGGAATTTGCATCTTTCATGATGTTATTAGCAGTGCAGACTTCGTCTCATCCATCATTGAGATGGTATATGGTGCTCTTTGGATGTCTAAAGGATGTGCCTGGTTCAAGAGTACTTTCTTAGTCGACATCTTGCATGACCACTCCAATATGTTGAGGATGTCATTCCCTAGAATGTTTGGTTTGAACATCGGCATTCTTACAAGTAGGGTACATTCCAGTACAATTTGGACTATACTTCGTCTTTGAAAATGAAATCTCCCCTTATGGTTAATTGGTCAAATCACGATCTCTGGTATCCTTTCCTTTATCTATCTTATCTTCGCTAACACAATGCTTAGCAATTCCACTACTAGCTGCCTTGAAGATGATCCCACCTTGATATCTAGTATCCTCATATCGGAATGGACTATTGGTAAGTCTAACTTGTTGTTTAGTACTTTAAGGTTTAGTTCCACCTCTAACATATGAACCATTTTTTCGTTAAGGGAGACAAGAGAGTTATTTAATTTTATTGATACTTATGGAGTATTTACTGAGAAATTTGAATATTTTGAAATTTAGAGTCCGAGAGATTACTGATACTGGTGGTTGTTAATAGCAAAGTTTGAGATGTTTAGTAATGGTCTTAGAGTTGATGTGTTAGTAGAGGAATAGGATACATGATGGTTTGTGGCATTTCAAGTTTTAGGGTATTGTAGTAAGTCTTCTACTTGCTTCACTAATCTGACAACTAAAAGTTTTCGTTTTCTTTATTATTATTGATATATGGCTTCAATGTTTGTTTCACGTCACTAATCAACAACTTTGGATGGATGGCAATTTTGAAAGAATGCAACCAATTCTCATAGCCAATTCTCTAATTATCTTCAAAAGGATCAATCACAATCCAAAATCCCAAATCTAACAACAAGCATTGGAATATTAGGAAAAGAATTGAATGGATCTTGCATAATGAAAAAATCGACATAGCCTTACACCATCAATGAAGTTTGTTAATAGCCTTACACAACCTGCAAATTGTATATTCTCATATCACATGATGAAATTTTAATAACTTTATATCACCAATGAAAAGATTGAATTACTCTAATATTGAAAGAACTAAATTTTATTCAATTAATAATGTATCATATCCTAGAATCCTAATAAAAAAAGACTATTTAGAGAGAGTAATGTTAAACATGAATCTTAAGTGAAAATCTAATCTAACAATTATTAATTAGCCACATAAAAAATTAATGGAAAAGAAAACTAAGTAATTTAATTAAATCTTATCATATCTAATAAACTAAAAAATAATACTAAAATTATGTATAACTTAAAAGATATAAAATAAAATAATAATCTAAAATCTTCATCGATTGATGTCCCATCCCAGATTACTTAAAATAGGCAATAAGTCCAGAAATGGTGGAAAGGTTGGCGAAGGGTACGGACCATGGACACAAAATGAATAAAAACAGGGAAGTCGGCATGAAAGGCAACTTCAACTCTACGAAATTCAATTCATGTGAAGGTTCAATATTTTTGCATATCATTTCCCAAATAAACAATAATAGAACAGGTGTGGAAATATTTCACTGGTTCGACTAGACATTTGGCCAATTGGATTAGAGCACTTAGGGCTTAAATCTCCGTATCCTGAAAACGGGGGAAAAAATTATTGAGTTGCGTATCAATTATGTTTGGATTCGTGATAATATTAGATTAAGATTTTTTTTTTTAAAAAAGTTATTACTAATATTTACTGTTATATATCTAAATATAATTGATAACTATATATTATATATATTTATATTATATGTGTTATGTCAAATGGGCTCGTCTTATTTCATTTGCACTCGATGTGCATCGTTTCTCTCATTAATTATTAACTAATTCCCGAATTCCTTCTGGACCATTAGGAAGAAAAAGTAAGAAAAACATAAAAAATAAATAACGAAAATTTTGGAAGTTGGATGCGACGATCACATAAGACAATGGCTTGCTTTCTACGCTCTGCCTGTCACATGCAACTCAGGTAACTTCACGTCGCGTGCTGGACAACTTGGAACTACGGGTGACTTTATCTCCCACGAACTTATCAGGGAATTTTTCTTTATAAAACTTTGAAATATACACCAAGTTGACCTTGTAAAAGGTTTGGCAATACCATACAACAACTAAATTTCATTTATATGTATGAGCTTATTTAGATAATCTTACCTAGATATATCAATTATAGTTTACTTTCTAGGTCGCATGAATATGGATACTGGATGCTAATACGACGCCGTTAGCACATAGCACGACAATTTTATAAAATGCAGGACATGGATAGGGTTACGACTTCTTTGATTTTCCATATAATTAGATCTTTAAAAGCATCTGATATTATTGTTTTAATCTGAAGAGAGATGATAATTACTAATCACTTTTAGTGGTATGTAGTGATGGAAGAGAAAAGGTAGCGGCCAATGGCCAGTTGTGGTGGTAAATGAAAACCATTAGGAAAATTCCTAATAGAAAATGAAGAAAATAAGTTTTATTACTGCTAATTTTTGACTAACATCTTGTTCTCTACTGCCACTTAACACTAAAAATATTACTGTTTTCAAAACTTTTGATGATTCTAAAATAATATTTGACAATAACAGATTTTTTATTACAATAAGTATCTAGATTTGGATCCTTTGAATTTCCTTTTTTTTTTTTCTTAAAGTTCTTGATGTTATAAATTAACGGTTGTTAAGATTCAGATTTTTTTTCATTGACATCATAATGATGTCACATGATGTTTTAGAAATTTAGATAGTAATAACATTTATTTGTAACTTTAGGAAAAAATGAAAGCATTTTGTCCCTAAAACTCCCTAGTTACTATTGTCTAAATTTCTAAAACATTGTGTGTCATCAATTAAAAAAATTAAATAATAGTAACCATTAATTTTTAACTCACTACAACGGAGTTGACATTTAGCTACCATTATAATTGGTGACTAAGAGATAAAAAATTGTTGGCCAAAATATTAGCTACCAATTTTCAATTGGTAATAGTATGAGTTACCAATTATATTTTGGTAGCTAATTTATAGCAAATAATGAAATTTGATAGCTAAAATTTATGTTATTAACTACTAAATATATTTGATGGCAAAAAGTTATGTCTCACATTATCAAAAATTTGGTAGCCTAAACTATTATAAAATAATGTCAAATATTGGTATTTGGTAGTTAAAAGCCATGATGTTAGACACTATACATTAATTTGGTAGCGAAAATCATATTTTTGCTACTAAACTTTGGTATTTGAAAACACTATCTGATTAGAATATTTGATAGCTAAAAGTCATGATATTAGAAACCAAATATGATTCATTTGCTATATGAATATTAATTAGCTATCATTATTTCATTTGGTATAAAAATTTGTCTCTTATTGTAAGGCTTTGATTTAACTTCTTTAATGATGAAATCTACAATGAAAACCATCAAAACATATTAAAAAAAATTTGAAAATTGTTGATAATCTCTTAGGTAAATGTCAACTTTTTGGTTTGATAACTTAGGAATTCTAAAGAGAAACTAATAGATGTGCATAGAAAATGTGATGTCAGGATTTAATTCTAGAGAGAGAAACACTCAAAAACAAAAATAATAACTAACACGAAGTTTTAAATTGAAATTCAATTGATTTTGGATGGATAGGTTTAGGTTTAGATAGGACTTGAAAATCAATACAAAATGAAAATATGGATGGTTTTTAAGTGTTTACTAGAGCCTCTAACAGTATTTAACTATAGGCAACGATTAATACGTTGTGTGATACGTATTACATAGAATTGTGATCGCTATGATATCTTGCTAATTTTTTTATGTATATAAAAAATACAAATTCACTTTTTTCAAATTTTAATGTGTATTTATGGTTTTTTTATTTGTAAAAAAATTTAAATTATATTAGTATAGCTTATCATATGGAGATGTTTTGTCATATGAAAAATAAAATTAATATATATTTATATATGTATGTAAACATACATATCTATAACCAAAGGTAAAAAAAAAAAAAAAAAAAAAAAAAAAAAAAAAAAAAAAAAAACGAAAACTAACATTCTTTAGCAATCATAGTAAGTGCTTTTTTGTCCAAATTAGTATTTTTGAAAAGACACCATGTATTCAAATTTAATTTACCTTTTTCTTTTAATAGTGTCTCTTTGATATTAAAGTTTTGTAAGGTCATTCTCCAATATAAAAAATACCAAAAAATCACCATTAAAACAAAAATGTATTACTGAAAGGAGATTTCAATAAAAAAGGTAATATGAAAAAGGTATCTTACCAAAATTTGACATGAATAGGCACTTAATAGGGAAATGTAATATTGAAAAGGCACATTGTTAAAAGTTAATAGTGGAAAGCATTAATTAAAAAAAGAAGAAGAAGATATTACTAAAAAGGTACGTTAACAAAAAATCTTCCAAAATTATATTTGCAATAGATATATATACATACATGCTATTTTTATTATATATATAATCTACATCTATATTTGTTAGTAAGTTTGACACAAAATAAGTGTATATACTTACATACATACACATATGCACACACATAATATATATACATACATACATATATGTATATATATAACATGACCATGAAATATATCATTACTCGTATTTCGAGTCACAAGGACTAAAATTATCTTTCGTACTTATATTAGTATAGTTCTTTCTTTCCCTACCCCCTTTCTGACTAGAGGTATCATCCTTTTTATACAAAAACTTTTTAATATATATATATGTATATATATATATATAGTTACATAAAATAATCTTAAAAATAGGATATACCTAATTAATTATCCATTTATGATGGTGGAATAAAATCAGATTTTGATTTATAAAGTACTTATAAAAATGGCAAAGAGAATAGAATTAGAAATCATGATTCTATTTAGAGTCTATTTCACATGCCAAATGTGCTATAAACTTAGTAACCAAAACAACTTTTTAGAAACCATTTTATTTTGGTAGCTCTATCTTTAGTTATTCAAATTTTTATTTTTATTTTTATGAAAAACTTTTAGCTATCGACTTTGAGATTCTGTAGTTAATTATATTTAGCCACTAAATTGTTTATTTGGTAGCCAAAGGCTGTTCTCACTACTTCTAAAATTTTACTCCCAACATGTTTGCCACTAATAACTAATTTGGTAGCTAAAAGTAACATTTTCCTATTATAATATACTGGTTGTGGAAATTTGGCAGCTAAAGATTAATTTTGTTGAAGTGACTTGAGAAACTTTAGGAAAAGAGGAACCGTAGAAAATTCAAATCTAAATTTATTTTCTAAATATCTAAAAATATTCAGAAAAGGTGTTTTGTGAAATAAAAACACCCTTTGACAGTCCAAACTTCTTTTTTCTCTATATTTACAAACGCTCTACTATATTTAGGTTTCTTTATTTTAATACAGTTATTCAAATAGACTGCTCATAGTTTGAATTCTCATAAGTTTTAACTTTCTTAAAAAATATTGGTAAAAGAAAGGATGTTGTTAAGGGTGATTTTAACTTAAGGTACAAAATGGAAGGGGGAAAAAAACATAAAGAAAGCTCTCAAGGATTTCCTATATTTAAACAACATCTAGATTTTTTTTAAAATTTATTTGATCACTTAACAAGCCTTGAAAACAAAAGAGTTAATAATACAGTATTTCTTAAGGTTTATCATGAACAGACGTCAACTTATTAGCGTAAATCTTAATACTATTCAAACATGAAGAGGAGGATAGGAATGTTATATCTATCTATCTATCTTATTGGCAATTCCTTAACAACTTTACCTTTTCTTTTTTAGAAAATATGTGTCGCTGAAATAAGAAAAGTCTGCTAAAGATTTCTCTAGTTAAAAGATGGAATTATTGTGTTTCGTAAATTTGTACTTAAAATGGTGATTCGCATTTTTACTTCGTGATTTCAGATATAGCTAATATATGACATGAAAAAAAATCTTCTTATATGAGTAAAATCACACATGGAGATGTATAAACAAGTTAGTGAACCCAAAACAATGCTTCTTAAAGACTTTTTAGTGTAATGGTTAAAAAAGACTTATTAGTCTTTTATTAGTTGGTAACTGACTACTTTTGAGTTGGAGCATTAGAAATCATAGTTGATTTCTTACCATTAAATGGACGATTTAGGGATGAATTAACTACTAAGGTAGAAGTTGAAGAGCTTGTTTCAACCCAATTTAGAGAAGCGATCTAGACCATGTGAAGGGAGTCACTAGGATGAAATCTAACATCCTTTTAAAATGACTTATGGGTAGAAAGTGGTAGAAATGAACACTAAGGAGGAAAAACTAGACCTAATTATAAGGTCCCACAACAAGAATATTTTTATTTAGAGGTGAGAGATTTGTGATATCTATTGTAGGAGAGTATTAATAGTGATTTATAAAATTAATATAACATATACCAAATTAATGCTAGCTATGAGCTTTTGGCCTAATGCTTGAAAAGCTCATTAATCACTTTTTGGCTTGACTAGTGACTATATTTTAGTTGAGATGTTTAGTTTACAATGGTTGATCAAACTTCCTATTTATATTTTAACTTTATTTTCTTTTCTAAAATGATAATTTCAGATACGTTATCTTACTATAATTCATATTGGTTAATGGATATAATAAAAGTACTATGCCGTGATTATTTTAAAAGTGTCTAGTATATATAACAACAAAGATAATAACTTATGCAGTAAAAGATTGAGAATTATAGATCGTTTATTTCAAACTAAACAATCTTGGAAAAAGGGTTTGTTGAGTGGGAAGTAAAAGTTTATATGACATTTTCGTAAAATTTGAAAAAGAAATTGCAGGTGAAGAAACTTACTTTCTTTGTATTTATTAGATATTTTATATTGCATTGTGCTTAAATCATTGCCAAAAAGCTATATAAAGTCGCTAAAAGGCAAAACTAGAGGTAAAGCTTATTAGACTCGATTTAGGAACCTAAACCCAACTATGCCATCACAATATACTGATTACTATATAAACAATTTCCATTTGTCTTTCTAGATGGAACACATTAGTGTAAATTATAAACGGGTTTTAATTTATCTGCAACGATTATGAGAGGTTAATAATAGATTTATAAAAACGTTTTATAATTCTAACAAATTATGTGACTTATATAAATGTTTGAGGCTTAAGAGGTTGTTTGCTATCTATTTGTGACCAATCTAAAGTTAGAAATATTTTAAAGAAGTCGAAACTGTACTCCAGCATGGAATAAGATACGATCAATTGGATATGGGAATTAAACAATGGATCAAGTCTATTAAGATTAATATACATTGGGTCGTTTCTAGTCCATTACAACCTATACATTCTAGAAAAAGTGTTAGGTAGAATTTATAAAACATAATAGTTTAGAAATTTTCATGTGATGTTCTAGTGAGTAGTTGTAATCTTCTAGATAATAATTGAAGTCCTTTAGACAATAATTTGTAGTGTTAGATCAAGTTGATCTCTACCATCTATTTATAAGGAGAATGCCTATAAATAGATAGTTTTCCATCATTTGTAATTAAGTCAAAAAAATTAAGAAATACACAAATGCTAACAGTGGTATCAAAGCCTCATTTGGTCATCTACTAGGTGTATTCTATCAACTTTTTTTTTTTCCTTCTAAGCTCACTTTATCAAATCATAATGTGACAACCATTAAATCTAATAACAAAATTCCATTCTCAATATTTTCTGGGGAAAATTATAATTATTGGTCCATTAAAATGACGACGTACTTTCTATTAAAGGTTTATGGGACATCATAAGAAAATTGTGTCATTAAATTAAAGATACTTTTACCCTATCAGAGGTAGAATTAGCTAAACTTAAAGCTACCAAAGAAAAAGATTGGAAGTTATTATATAATATTCAAATAGCATTGGTAAACCCAAATTTCCTTAGAATTAGTGGTGTTACCAATGCAAAGTAAGCATCGGATACACTAAAGGAAGAGTTCTAAGGCAGTGAAAAGGTATGTCTTATGAAAGTTTAGTCTCCTAGAAGGGACTTTGAAAATATTAAAATGAGAGATTTTAAGATCATAAAGGATTATTATACTAGAATTAATGAAGTGGTGACTCAAATGAGAGCTTATAGAGAAATTGTAATTGATAAAATGGTAGTTGAAAATAATATTAATCACACTTCTAGAAAAATATGACTTAATTAGGACTATTATTGAGGAGACAAGAGATTTAACTACCTTATCAATTATTGAATTGATTGGCTCTCTAGAAGCATATGAAAAGAGATTGAATAGGTACGGTGACTCTTCATTAGAGAATGCCTTTTAATCCAAACTAAACTTTAGGTGTAAGAACTTTAGAAGTAGTGAAAAGAAAAATGAAGATGGAACATTCGTAAATAAAGGAAATGGAGGAGAAAGAAGAAATCACCCACCATGTTGGATTTGCAGGAGAACAATCATCAAGAGAGAGATTGTAGGTACAAAGGAATGGTGGTATCTAAACATCTTGACCTTACTCAACATCTGCAAAAGAGTCTATAAAGATGTGAGCACAACTAGCTCAGTAAATGAAACGGAGTCAGAAGAGTACTGTACAAACACGAATAAGGTTAATAATTATGATGAAATGCAATGCAATCAAATAAATGAAACATTGCACAATGTTATCCAGTCTACCACTCCAACCTAGATTAAGGAGTTTCATTATGACTCAAGTCAGACCAAACTCAGGCTTATGCAATGGAGAACACCCTCCTCCCATGACTGCCTTCGAACTACGGCCCCTAACTTTGCCGCGACCTCCTCACCTGTTACTTAATTCGACTAAGGATGGGGAAAGGACCATTTTAGCTATCCTCATTGAAGGAAGTCAGTATTTGGCTTAACACTCTTAATTGTTTCCCCTAATGGGTGTTATGCATGTCTAGTTTCATTTTAGTCAAATAAATGTTAGTTTTAATTAGGGGGTGGGCGATAAGTTTATACAATACATAATTAATGCAAACATATAGAACAGCATACCAAGGAGTTGAACTCCTGTTACAATTGAGTATCATTCACACACATAGCATGTGCACAATTAACTAACTACAAATATAATCAGAAGTACTTTTGGAACTTTGGATACTTTAAACAGCATCCAAACAAGCGATAGAGCCATAATCCCAACTTACTTGTTTAGACGTTCGCTATTATTGACTCGAATCGTCAACCATCCTTGTATTGGAAGATCCTATTTACATAAAAAACTCAAATCCAGTTTTCGTAATAATTATGAAAATCTTAGGGTTTAATCTAAAATGGTTATATATATTATTATTATTATTATTTCCATAATATATAGTCATATTATCACTATATATCGAATTAAGTTATTAATTGTTGATACTGCACATCATTTATACTATTATGTATTATATATTGTTTCAATCATATTAAAACGTACTTTTAATTTATTAATTCATGTTTTAATTTCGATAAGGTTATCGAAATACGTCAATTCTTGAATATGATAAAGTTATAGGTTAAATTACTTAAGGTTGTCCAATTTTAACAAAATTAGTATCGTTAGGTTCGTATAGACCTAACGACATGTTTTACGAGTCTTATTTCTAAAGACAATTTTTAATGGTTAGTTCGAGTTTTTAATACAGTTATATGCAATTATATAAATATAATCGTATTATACATAATTTACGTTATTAAATTGTATTTTACCCAATTTGTCTATATTTCATTACAATATAAGTATTATCCAATTCTAATATACCTAAAGTGTATCCCGATTAGAAAATATTAATAAATATAATAAAAATATTCATTTAATCCAATTTGATTAGCAATCCTATATATAGTTTTTATTTAACTATTTAATTCATTTTAGTTTATTAATATTAAAAATACATCCTGACTTGTAAATTAAGCTGTTTTACTTAGTAAATTTGTAATAAATAGTTTGGGTTACCAAATAATTCTCTAAAAATTTCTATAGGCTCTTAAAAATATGGGGAATTCAGTTATCACTTGGTTTCAAGTTTCCGACCTATCGCCTATATATTCGTATTGACAATTTTACCCATAAATTATTATAAATTACCTAATTATGACCCTTTTTACACCAAATTAATTTCAATATGACCCAATACTATTATTATTTATTATAGATCAGTACATGTCCATTTCATAAATTAATTTCATAATTTCCTATTTAATTCTTAATTTCAGCCTATTTTTGAGCTTTTTTCAGGCAAAAAAAAAATGCAATAAATATTAAAAATATTCAAATCAAAATTTGGGCTACATAGCAATTATCTATATATCATACACATCCTACATAAAAATTTTTAGCTAGAAATAACATCATTTAGTACATTTATTTTACAAATCTAAATTCGGATGAACAGTAGATTTCTTAAGAAAGTATATTAAATATTACAAATTTTTCAAAAATAAAAATATCACGTGCAAGCATGTTCAAAATAACCTAAGTATAATTTTTTTCATAATTTTCTGGGTGGATTTACTAATTTTTAAAAATTATTGAAAAACAAGGTAGGAAATTGACCTTGGTGTTCTTGGGTGCTCCGGTAGCCGGTAGTGGTTGGGTGGTTATCAGATAGTCTGCGTGGTGGGTAGACCGTGTGGTATTGGCTGGGTTTCACAGTATAATTAATTTAGGTTAGGGTTCTATCCTAGCACGAATTTCCTCTGTTTTTTTGTATATTTATTTCTAAAGTGTTTTGATTTCCCTAATTTTTCCTCTGATTTTCTTCATATGTCTAGGGTCCTAAAGTGTTTAATTTCTATCCTATGTTTGCTTTTATACTGGTGCAAAAAAAATTCTAAAGTTTTCTCTCCATAAATGCATGGTTATCCAATTTTTTCCTTAGCATGTGGTGTCCAATTCTTAGAGAATCAGCTTTTGATTCATCACAATCTGAATTCTACAGCATGCTACAGCAAATCCAGCAACTTTCCAACTGATTCCAACAAGTTTTAATGCATTTGGATAAGTTTTGTTAATTATTTGCTTAAATATGGATATTATATATTAGGATTTAATTATTTAATTAGTATATAAGTATATATCCTATGTAAATAACACGTGAAAAATATATAACTTTACTCGTATAATTAAGTTTCTAACATATCTTTGATTTTTAGGATATGTTTTCTTCATTAATTTTATGATTTCAACGAAATATATATATAATTACATAATTTATGGATATAATTATTATTTATACTGGATATACTCATAAAAATATGTGTATTTTTATATAGTAAATTATACTATATTATCTCACCTTATTGGTTAATTAACTTATCTTTAAGTTCTCGTCGTAATTTGAGTTCGATTTTAGGAGTTTTGAACATTTTAGTGCTATATTGAGTATTCCTACTTCTAAGAGAAAAATTGGGATTTTGAGTTATTATTTCTAAAATCTAACTTCACTTTGTCACTTCGTTTAACTTTTTTATTTTAATCGTAAAGTTTAGGCTCAATTGGATAAATTTCCCTAAAAACCCTAAATCTAGGCTCGGTTATCCTAAACTCAATTTTAGGAACTTACATATCTGTTAGTTCTAAAGTGAGGCTTGGCAATAGAGAGCTCGTAGCTGTTGAAGGAAAAGGTACATTGTGATTGAGACAAAGAAAGGTACGTATCTAATCCAAAATGTCTTATTAGTATCGAGTTTGGAGACAAATTTCCTTAGTGTTGAGTAAATGATGGAAAGGGATACTACTTACTATTAAAAGGAGACTCCTATACTATATATGATGAGAGACAAAGGCAGCGAGGTTGCAAAAGTCAAGATGTAATAACAAAGAAACTTTCCTATCCATTAGCACTATAAAACAGAAGTGGCTATGAAAGCAGATTAAGAAGATTCATTCCTTTAGCATAAGAGATTTGGCCATATCAACTTTCAAGGGTTAAAGATTCTACAATAAAAAAACATGATGTCAACTTTACTGATCATAAAGGAAGCTATAGATGTTTTTGAAGGTTGCATACTTAGGAAGCAATATAGAAAATCATTCCCTTCAAGTTAAGCATGGAGAGCTAAAGCACCATGAACTCATACACATAGATGTGTGTGGACCCATGAAAACACCATCCTTTGAAAACCGTAAGTACTTTATCCTCTTTATTGATGATTACACTAGGATGCAGTGGGTCTATTTATACATGAAAGATCCAAAATATTAGTAATTTTCAAGAAATTTAAGAGATTTGTTAAAAAACAAAGCGGATATGATGTCAAAACAATAGGAAGTGATATAGGTAAAGAATATATTTTAAAAGATTTTAACAAATTTTGTGAAGATGAAGGAGTTGAACACCAGCTTAAGTTGGATATGCACCGGAACAAAATGATATATTAGAACAGAAGAACTGCACAATTATAGAGATGGCTAGATCTATGCTAGAAGAGAAGAAGATGCCAAAGTTGTTCTAGGTTAAAGCAGTGTATACAATAGTTTATTTACTCAATAGATGTCTAATTAGAGTAGTGTAAGATAAAACACCTATTGAAGCTTAGAATGGACAAAGGCCATCAGTACAACATCTTCATGTATTTGGAAATATTTGCTATGTATACATCCCAACAATGAAGAGACATAAATTGGAAGAGAATGACTAAAAAAGGCATCTTCCTTAGCTACAATACATAGTCTAAAGGATATAAAATCTGCAGTTTGAAGACCAAGAAGTTTATCATTAGTTGGAATGTTGAGTTTGTTGAAAGTTTTACTTGGATTTAGAATGAAGAAAAGGTAGAGAAGCAAAGTACATAGGTGCCAAGAATAGAATCCTATTTAGAATCTAATAACCAAGAAGAGAAGACTCCTAGCATACCTACAGCGTCAATTTTATCAAGAGGAGGAGAATCATCTTTAGAACTACATCATAAAAAAATAAGGCTTCTTTTAAATGTATATGCAACATGCAACTTTGTAGCCATGGAGCCAAAGAACTTTGAAGATGCAATGAGAAAAGATGTATGAGTTACAATAATGAAAGAGGTGATAAACATAATCAAGAAGAATGAAACATAAGAGCTTATAGATCCACCAACCAATAAGGATGTCATTGGAGTCAAATGGGTTTATAGAGTAAAAACTAACCTTAATGGCTTAATTCAGAAGTATAAAGCTAAACTCATAACAAAGGGTTACTCTTATATTCTTGAAGTAAACTATAATGGGACTTTTGCTCCAGTGGCTCGACTAGACACTATTTGAGCCTTAATAGCACTTGTAGCATAGAAAGATTGGAGAATATATCAGCTTGATATAAAATCATCATTCTTGAATGGCTACCTAGATGAAGACATCTACATTGAACATCGTCTAGAATTTGTAGTGAAACATCAAGAGGACAAAGTCCTTAAACCGAAGAAGGCACTATATGGCCTTAACTAGACACCATTGGCTTGATATAGTAAAATTGATCGATATTTTATCGAGCAAGGATTCAAGAGAAGCTATAATGAGGCTACTGTAAGCTCCAAAGCTAAGCTAATTGACCATAGGATCGAACTTAGAACATAAGGTTTTGGACGATCGGATAAGGAATCCGATCAAACCCCAAATTATAAACTATTGAGAGAAATATTAGTAAAAATGACCCCGTAAACTTGAATTTAAGAAAATAAGTAATAAAATAGGAGACTATAAAATTTTCAAATTTTAAGCATAATAATTGCTAATTACCAAAAAGGCAAAAAGTGTAATCTAATAACTAATAAATTACTAGAGATAGATTATATGTATACTAAAAATTTTAGAATGACCAAAATAATAATTAGGAATGTTCACATGTACTCCACATGTATTTACGTGTAGATAAAAATACGCGAAATTACCTAAATTGGCCAAAAACTAAGTAAATAATTAAAGAAAATTATAAATTAATTATGGAAAAATCAGAAGAGGATAAGATGATCCAAATCAGGTCGTGGCATGTCAGGATGTGCAAAAGAAAAATCAACTAATAAAAATTAGACAACATAAAAGCCAAAAATCAAGGATAATGGGCAAAGTCTTGTTAAATTAATGCATAATAATTACAAAAATCGTCTATAAATAGCAAGAAAAATTCAGAAGCTCATTTGGACAGATACAAATAAAAAAAATTTAGGGAGAGGCGAAAATTGAGAGAAAAATTCGGTTTAAAAAATAATTAGAAAAAATTGTGCAATTAGGGCTTTCAAAGGGAATCCACACCAGATGAGCAGCTGAAAGTAGACAGCCACCACCACCACACGGTGGTGGCAGCGCCTAGGCCGGCTGACAAGGCCACGGTAGCCAGAGCCACCCAGATCGGTGAGTCCGATTTCCAGCCCGATTCCTGTGTAATTTTATAAAAATAGTAAATAGTTTTAGAAAATTATGAAACTTGTTATTATGAGGTTTTATTGTATGTAGATTTAGGAAAAAATAGTGATTTAGTTTAATCACATCTGAAAATATAGGGTCCTTAAGAAATTGTGTAAAACCGAGCATGATTAGAACGGAAAATAAATAGGCTTAGGAGTGTAGTTTGGAGCTCAATTTTTTTTCTGTAGGATGCTCATGTGATATAGAACAGTGCTATGAAGCCATTTTTTTAAAATTAATTTTCGAAATTTTTAGGTTAATTTTTAGCCTTAAAATGATGGAAAAATTAGGTAATTTAGGGTTAATTTGGTGATTAAGATATTAATTACTGATTTAGATAGTAATTAGATGTTTAGGGATGTTAATTTCTGATGTGAAACCCTAACCCTAACCTTTGGAGTATTAAGTATGGTTAATTTAAGAAATTAGGTAATTAATATAAGAAATTAGTAATATGTGAAATTATAAATTAATAAATCTAAAAAAAATTAGGGTTATTTAGATAATATTAGAGTAAAAATCAGAATTATATTAAATCTGAATTAAGATTGAATTTTAGGTAATTATATAAAAAAAGTAAGATTTTCTCATATCGGGGATAAATCCGATACCCTGATTAAGACTAGCGTGTACCGAATAGTTTACAATACTAAATTAATACCCAATAGGATATTTGAATAATTGAGCTTAATGTGATTACTTTTATATTAGGATTCGAGCATGTTTAGGACTTCAAAATTGAACTAAAACCTAATTTAGAAATTGATGCGGAAACCGAACCCGAACTTAACCCCAAACCTAAAATAATTATAAAAGACTTAAGATCTAGATAATTAGGTATATTAAACCCTAAACAAAATATAACAATAAGCGTTATAGGATAAAATGAACCTATAATAGTTATATGAAAAGCTGAAACTACGTTTGTGTTATAGGGATAATCGACGATGGCCTGAGCAAATCGGACCTCGAGTGAGTGAGCGAGGAGTCGAGGTAAGTTGGGATTAATACGATGCTGTATTTTAGAGGCTTAAGATTATGCTTGGTTGTGTTTGTTAGATAGTTGAATGTGTACATGTGCTTGATTATGGGTGATGCTATGATTCTGTTTGTTATTCTAGCATATATTGTATGATTTGTATGTAATGATTGATTACCCTAAACTGGACTTAATCAAATGTATGATTAGTAATCATAATCGGACATGCATGGCAACCCATTAGGGGAACTTAGACTCTCCGGCCAAATATCGACCCCTTTGAAAGGGATAGCGCAGGATTGCATAATGGTCCCTTCTTCATCCTCAGTCGAACTAAGTGACAGGAGAGGAGGTCGCGGCGAGGGTGAAGTCAGTGGTTCGAAGGTAGTCAAGGGAGGAGCGAGGTCTTTATTTCACAAGCCTAGGTTTGGTCGTGAGCTGCTGTTACATTAATGGCAACTCCTCAACCCGGATTAGAGCGGGTGCAATTTCTCTAATCTCACGACGGGCCGGACAACGTCGTGTGATAGCATTTGCTTGCACATGCATTGCACCTAATAAGTTAATTGAAAACCTTGTTGTGTTTGTGGTATAGTTTTAAGTCCTCCATTCTAACTTACTGAGCTGTGGTTGCTCACATCCCTATAGACGTCGTGCAGGTGCTGGCTAAGAAGCGGTAAACAGCTATTCTGAAGCTAGCAATTGCTGGATCCTGGGGAGTGAGGAAAAACATTGAAGAATCAACACATATTTTATTACTTTTCATTTATGATTAATGTAATAATTGAATTTTAGTGATTATATATAACTTTTCTCACTTTCTTAGGTAAATGAATTATTTAAATTACAAATTGTTTACTTTAAAGTGGGTTAGTTGTTGACACTTTGTGTAGATCAGGTTTAAGATAGCAGTTGTAAGGCCAACTTCTATTTTAGGATGGTTTATACGGCGGGACTGTTACGACTCTGCCGCTTCGGGGCGTGACAGCTGCTCTTTACATTAAACCTAAGGTAATGATACTCTTATTGTGTCATTGTACATAAACAATCTCATTGTATAGGTAATACTGAGAATATGGTTTAATGGTTTAAGGAGATGATGAAGACCTTTGAGATGACAGACTGAGGTTTGATGTAGTACTTTCTTGGTATTAAAGTTTGTCAAGAAGATGATGAGATATTTATCCACCAAGGGAAGTATATAGAAAATCTATCGAAAAATTTAATATGATTAACTGTAAAGTAGTGGCTATACCATTGGCAACAATGAGAAGATGTAGAAAGAGTATGTATTATAAGCTACAGATGCATCTAGATATAGAAGCCTCATAAGAAGCTTACTGTACCTAACGGTGACTCGTCCAGACATAATTTACACCACTAGTCTTTTATTAAGGTTCATGCAAAATCTTACTATGGTGCACTTTGGACTAACAAAGCGAATACTATGGTACTTACAAAGTACTAAAGACTATGGTATATGTTATAATAAACAAACAATTGCAAATTGATGGGATACACAGATAGTGATTGGGTAGGATTTGTTAATGACATGAAAAGTACATTAAGTCATGCATTCAATCTTGGATTAGGAGTATTTTCATGGTCATTAAAGAAACTAGAGATAGTTGTACAATCATCAATTGAAGTTGAGTATATAGCACCAATAGCAACTACTAGTTAAGCAATATGGCCTTGAAGACTACTAGAAGACATGGGTGAGCCTCAAGGAGATCCAATTACCATATTATGTGAAAACAAATAAGTTATCACAATGGTAAAAAATCGAATACATCGTAGTAGAATGAACCATATTGTAATCAAGTATAATTTTTTGCAAGAGGCCACCACTAACAAGGAAATTGACATGAATTATTGCAAGACAAAGATCAAGTAGCAGACATTTTTAGTAAGGCACTCTTACGACCAAAGTTTGAGATGCTATGAGAAATGCTTGGAGTTATACCAAAGTGTATCAAGGAAGAGTGTTAAAATTAATACATTTTGGCTTATTATGAGTCTAAGAGTGATACAACCTACACATTCTAAAAAAAGTGTTAGGTGGAGTTTCTAGAACATGCTAGTTTAGATATTTTCATGTAATGTTCTAGAGAGTAATTATAATACTCTAGATGGTAATTGAAGTCTTTTAGGCAATAATTTGCGATCATTGGATCAAGTTGATCTCTATTATCCATTGAGGAGGGGAATACCTATAAATAGGTAGTCCTCCCTCATTTGTAGCTAAGTTGGAAAAAAATTAAGAAATACACATATACTTATAGAATCAAACTACCAATAATTGGATACAAGTGAAAAATTTAGTATGGGGCAAATACTTTTTCACTTATTGTGCAAGGCCTATCATTATATGGAATAAGTAGGTTGTGGACTAACTATTAGAGTTAGTTGTGGGTCAAGAAATCATAATACAATTGGCTTTTCTTGTTGAATTTCGAATTAAATTGATAGCTTAAATAAGATTATTGTCTATATTGTTTGATACCTTAATGTTTCTTAAGTTGGTATGCATCACTTGTGTATGTGGTACCAAATATGGGCATCCTAGTGTATCCGTTGTAACTTTTTGTTAGTAATATTTTAGGTACTAATATTTAAATTATAGTAAGAAAAAATGAGCGACTGTGATACTGTAAAAATCTTACATATTCTTGCAAATAGATAAGGATACAGAGTGGGCTGCCATGCTCTCCATATAATTGAGGCATGATATGTCCCTGCACAGAGATTGCTGACTGTTTTGTGAAGTTATCACCCAGTTTAGGTTGTACTAATACTTTTTGAAAGCTTTCTTATCCGACTTTACCCGCTTTTAGGGCAATAGCAAATTATAGAAGTTGCAGTACCGCTAGAAAATCTGACGACTACTTAACCCCAAATCCTAGAATATCTATTTAGGGACATCAATGTGTCTGGCATTCCAATATTTCGCTTTACAAAAAGACAAAACATGGTACAGTGTTTTGTTGAATCAGTTATGTGGATTCGGCTGCCAACGGGTTCCCAGAATTCTCTCTTGATTACTACTCTGTCACACGCAATGATGCATTCTCGGTGGCTTTCTCCAGGCTGTTAGCTGGCCATTTCATGGCCTCATGCTCGACTTGGCGACCACCAACTTGTCAGGAATTTTTTATTTTAATTTTTCTTTCCCATTTAAGTGAATTTTCAAATGTGCATATATACTTAGCTGGCTAGCTGTTCCTCTTTTAGCTTGCTAAATTATTCCAATTAAGTTGCAAATATACTTACGAATATACCACAGGTTCTATCCTCACGATACTCATAAAAATTTGCTATATATATTTTCTAAAAAGTACATTTGTTTATTGATGTTATCACCGACAAGTGTGTTGGATTCATAATTCAAATTATCTGCTCTCTACATTATTTAAACCTCCCAACGTAAAAAGTCATGAGACAGTTGATTACTCTGATGCACTTGCGGTTATCAAATGTTTTTGCACCTTCACCAATTTCGACTCTCCAAAGACAGTCTGGTTAGATTAAAATGAGAATTTCGTTAGAATAGAACTTCTTCATTTGAAAAGTATAAATTTATAACAGAACAAGAAAAAAAAAAAAAAACTACATCTATAGAACATAACGAGGGGAAATTAGAAAACTAATGATGCAAATGGGCAAATTTTCTCTCATAAAAGACAAAATTCAATGTAACAAGAATTGACGATGGCATCTTCCTTTGAGTTTATCGTACGTGGAAGGGAATTCAACTTGTTATTGCAGTTGAAAATCTTGGTACCCGTTCACATTTCACACGACATGAAAGGGTACAAAAAATTATTAAAAAGTGTCTCATCAACTTGTCCTAAAAATTTGTCAAAACTTTGGCCGGCGATATCTTTTTAATATTTTTCTATAGAGAATAATAAGATGCGTTTCTAGAATGACTTTTTCATTTTTATTTTATCCATGAAAGTATGAACTTCGGTAATGTTGGCATATTATGGTTAGGCGAAAAGTAGCTTTCCCAGTTATATATAACTTGGGTCGTTGTCCAAAAGCATGGCAAAATAGTAACTTAGTAAAAAAAGAAAAGAAATGAAATCCTTTATTAATGTCGTACATCACCTGTTATTATCCTTTGAAACTTGGACATCAAGCTTCGTAACAACACCTCCTCCTTCTTCTTCTATTGACAAGCATGTCCGTAATAACGTATAAATATTTAAAAAAACCGAGAGATGTTGCTTGTGAAAAAAGAAATATGGTTCACTGCATGGAAGCATTATTTAATATTTTGGTAACTAGAGGTATAAATGATAAATTTACTCCTAAGTGATTGAAGTTTTTCGAGTCAAGTAAACTTTATAATGTTCAACTTGATAAGTACATAAATCTAGTTGAAGTTGAGTTAAACTTTAATTTAAGTGGAGTTTAGATATTAGCATTAGTTTAATTAGAGTAATAGCATTTTTTTTATATATAATCAAGTAAAAGTAATTTTAATCGAGTCAAGTTTGAACTCTTTGAGATATTTCGAGCCAAGTACAAGTTTAAAATTATAAGCTTGAAAAGTTTGAATTGCCTTGGAACTTTGAAATTTTAATTTGATTTTAAGTTCAAGTTTTGCACATTTCTAATCTCGACTTATTTGCTGTTCTATAATAGAGATTCCACTTTTGGTTTAGCTTGGTACAAAGACAAAAGAGTAGGTGCAACATAGAAGTTCACTAAACACTTTGTAACTCTCTAATTATACGTGAGTAATACATATTAATGTCAATGGAATCCCATTCATCAAGCGGTGTTATCATATATTTTTGTGTACTTGCTTTACAAGCAGGTTAAAGGAATCCTACTTAGACCCTTACTTCTTTTCTCCAAAAAGAAAATATATATATATATATATATATATAGATATATATATATATCCTCACCTTTTTCTCTCCAATATCATCCCTCTTCATTGTTACTTTTTCCTCTTCTCACTATTCTCTCTCTCTCTCTCGACCAATATCCATACTTTTGCCACAGTAATTTGACCATCACGAGAGCAAATTTCTGCCATTTGGTTCTAGAGGGAGAAAGGAGAGTGAAAAAATAAAAAAAAGAAAATCGAAATGAATACTTGAGTACAAATTAAATTTTACAGAGTTATCTTTTGAAATATATTATATAACTAGTTGTGTTCACGTGATATGAATTTGTAGTGCATAATTTATATGAAATCAATCGATATGAATTATTGAAAATTTAAAATACATTTTCGTAAGGATGCCCTAAAGCTAATAATATCCAAATCCTCAAAGCTTATTTACCATAATATAGATTCATGTGAAGATAAATTTTTAAATAATAAAATTAGGATGGTTATAGAAGATAACAAAAGGGCCAGACATTTAGGAAATGAATCATCTATTTTTGGAAAGGTGTGCCATGTAGCCAAATGCCCATCACGTGAAGATACATAACTTGTCACTTGTATGTTGATGTGGACCTGTAATTAATGGTGGTCCATAAAGCGAGGTATCACACCATTAATTAGGATTATGTACGCTTTTCCGTATTTCATGCCAATAATTTATGTTATATGACCAAAAGCAAGTCTTGGTTAAGGAAAAATTGCAAGGCAGGATCTTGAGAAAATTTTTACTTTTATAGCCATAAAGGGATAAAGTTACGAAGAGACAAAACGTTAAATTAAAGGCCATTAAGAAATGCTTACAAAGAAGATGTAAATGTGACAACTTGCAAATTTAACAACTCATACCCCACGGCCTATAACCTATACCTAGTCCAATACATGCATCTTAACAGTATTTCTCCAATAATAATTAAACAAGACAAATGCATTAGCATGCTTGTCACCACATAAGTTTAACGAGTGAATGGACAGTGACAGCGAAAGTTTATTTGTCATTTGGAAAAAGTAGTTTAGTTTATGAAAGATACCCCTCACTTATGAATTTCACACACATCTAGGGTGAAAAAAAAAAAAACTCTAATTATTTTTAAATAATTACATATACGACTATTTGATATACAAAAGTATCATGAAATTATTGTTGTGATATGAAATTTAAAAAACTTTAAGAGGACAAAGAGATAAGAATCAAATCTATCCCATCTTTGCAAAATGATAATACTCAAAATAAGATATATTAAAGCTAATAATATTACACATGTGACCGATTCTTTCGAAAGGAATTAATTTAAGAGAAAAAACATCATAAATACTTATCAAGTAGTTGTGCCTCTTAATTACATATGTGGATGTGATGATGAGATCATGCTAATAATATTATACATACCATCAATTAATTTGAAAAGGTATAATAGAGACTAAGTATCCTTAAAAATATCACTCTTAAACAGAATATATGTGGATATTGGATGTACAGTAAAATAGAACCCAGTCACAACACCATTTTTCTACGTATGAATCGTAAACCTTTATAATTACAAATACGAGAAAATTCATCAAAATGACGTGTATGCCCTCATTTAGGCAACACCCTAGCCGTCTGATTGAAACACACTCAAGGGTCACATCATAGTCAGATACGTAGGTGTCTCGGATCAGACGTGTTCGCCTTAATATGATTTCCGGATTGAATATGAGAATCTAGATACTCTCTCTCTCTCTCTCTCTCTCTCTCCCTCCCACCAAAACCCACTCCCCCAACTGTATTGTGAAGTGAAGTTTGGAATTGGCTCTACAGTTCAACGTACAGAACTCCTATTAGGAAAAGAATCATTATTACCCAATTATTTCATCGCTCTCTTTTACTTATTCTGTCTGCCTCTTCCTCTCAAGTCTCAATCCAAATTTTCTCTTTCTTCTCCTGCTTTGGACTCTTTCTTCTTTAGTTCGTCTTTTGGTCTTTTCATCTTTCTTTCTTCACTGCCACCACCATAAAAAGTGAACAAAGACAGAACAGGCCCTTTTCTTATAGAAACCTCAGAATCAATTATGGGGTACAAGATAGCGACAAGAGTCACCGAAATGTTTGGATAATGGGGAAGGTTTTTTTTTTGTAACCTGAAGTAGCGTCTCACTTCTTTATAAGTCCTTCTCCCTTTTTCTCTCTGGTTTCATGTTCGACATGGATATTGAAAGAGGTGGTTTTTCAGATTCGAATGAAATAAGCTACAACAGTAGTAGTGTATACTCTGCATCGGCTAATAACTTAGACATCCCTTCTACTTCTGACTCCACTACCCCTGAAACAAAGGCCTTGTTCCGGCTTTCGGATAGCCTCGGTTCGATATTTAACTCCTCGGCCGAATCCGATTTTTTCTCAGATGCTAAAATTGTATCATCAGATGGCAGGGCGGTCTCGGTCCACCGCTGCATTCTCGTGGTGAGGAGCGCCTTTTTCAAGGCTGAGTTTGAGAGAAACAAAGAGAGGGGTGTGAAGTTGGAATTAAAGAAACTGGCACATGAGGTTAGTATTGGGTTCGATGCACTTAAGGTGGTTTTGGGGTTTATGTATAGTGGGAAGCTGAAGCCATTTCCCAAGGGTGTTTGTGATTGTGTGGATGATAAGTGTTCTCATTTGGGGTGTAGACCAGCCGTGGAGTTTTTGGTTGAGGTGCTTTATGCTTCATTTAAGTTTCAAATCTCTGAATTGGTGGCTGTGTATCAGGTATATTTAATTCCTTGTGCTTATTACTAGAAGATCTTTTTGTTTTAGGTGACATAAGGACACGAAAAAAATTGGGTTGTCTACTGGGTCCTCGATTTTCGTCATGGTGGTGCTTGTATCTAGCCTGAATCCTGGTGTTCTTATTTGCAGAACTTTACAAGCACAATTGATTGAATTATTTTGCAAATTTGGTTTTTCTTCATAATGACAATCATCTTTTTTGATTGATCTTCCTTCTTCCTCTGTGACATCTTTCTTTTGTTGATTCAAGTTAAAAGTAGGTGAAGTAAGACTAAGCTCATGAGCTTATTAAGCTAGGATTGGAGCAAGTTGATGAACCCCTTTTTAATGTCCCCATGCCCTTTTTGCCCGGTGACAGGGCAGATGCACTTGATAAGTGTATTATCAAGAGAAAAGGATCTTCTAAAAGTGAACAAGGAAAAATTGATTCACAAGATGAACTAACAATTAGATCTGAATTTTTTTGCCTGTTCAACCTATACTTAAATCCTACTTTTAAGTTTCTGCGTCATTTCGCTAGGCAGGGATTTAGATGTTTTATCAGTTGAATAAAACTCAGAGGTGGGAATGTACAACAATTAAAAAATTTTGTGAAAAATATTTTATGGTCCTTTTCCAAGTTTGTATGGTCGAAGTTTTAAAATTGTTTATAGTTGTTGCAATAATCTTAAAATGTTGTAAATACCAGTGACTTTTCGTAGCAAGCAGTTGTGGGAGACTACGATTGTGGCTGCGTACTGGTGGTGCTTAACCGCTGTACACAATCCTAATGGAAAGTGGAAATAATTTTTCCTTCCTTCTATTGACATTTTCCGTCATCAGTTGCCACCTTCATCTCCATTATAATTTGCTACTATAAACCATAAGCAACCGCAACCGTCTAAAATTAAAAAATTCCCGAGTT
This sequence comes from Lumnitzera littorea, assembly GCA_024138015.1. Taxonomy (NCBI): domain Eukaryota; kingdom Viridiplantae; phylum Streptophyta; class Magnoliopsida; order Myrtales; family Combretaceae; genus Lumnitzera; species Lumnitzera littorea. The sequence goes on from JAMXBB010000007.1 coordinate 20,469,054, forward strand.
TAATTATAACAAATATGGAGAAAAATTTAGGACATATTTTCTGCAAAACAAACACTCCCCTTGTTACATATGCTTTGCAAAAGCCAACGATGTTTGGACAATGCACTTTCAGATAAGAAAGTCTGTTAATGCAAATATCAGTGGTATCAAGTGTAATTCTTCCTTGCAGAGACGCCTTCTGGACATTGTTGACAATATTGCGGTAGATGATGTATTGATGATATTATCAGCTGCAATTATATGCAATAGCATATGCGAGAAGCTGAAGGATCGGTGTATTGATACCATCATAAGATCTGATATTGATGTTGTAACTCTAGAGAAGGCCCTGCCTCTTGATATGGTTCAACAAATTGTCAATACGCGTAAAGAACTTGGTGTTGACAGGCCCGAATGCATCACATTCCCTGATAAACATATAAAGAGAATCCACAGGGCTTTGGATTCAGATGATGTTGAATTAGTTAGGCTTCTACTAAAAGAGGCGCATACTACTCTTGATGATGCTGATGCACTTCACTATGCTGTTTCATACTGCAATGCCAAGACCACTACAGAGATTCTCGATCTTGGAATTGCTGATGTGAATCAACGGAATCCTCGGGGGTACACAGTGTTGCACGTTGCTGCAATGAGAAAAGAGCCTAAGATAATAGTATCTTTACTAACGAAAGGAGCACGGCCGAATGATCCAACTCCTGATGGCAGGAAAGCTTTACAGATATGTAGGAGGCTGACTAAAGCTACGGATTACTTGGAGAGTCCAGAGAATGGAAAAGATGCTCCAAAGGACAAGCTGTGTGTTGAGATATTGGAACAAGCAGAAAGGCCTGAACCGTTGTTAGGGGAGGCATCATTTTCATTGGCAATAGCAGGGGACAATTTACGCATGCAATTACTGTATTTTGAGAACCGAGGTACGTTATAGCTTCCACATCTATATCTCATGTTTTGATAGACTGTAAAGTGTTGTAGCAAGTTGAAGCACTGAATTAAAAAATGACATAGAGCAATAGATACTTAAATAAAATAAAATAAAATAAAGGAAAAGAATAGAGAGACAGTCAAATATTTATACCATAATTTTCTCACATTAACCATGTCATTGGTCATTTCATCAAAGGTTCCCCTTGTCACTTTTAAGCCCTAATAGACATAGCTGTGTAGATTTCTTTCATAAATTTTTAGTTTGGAGTTTGTATTAGATGAGCTAGTATTAAAATTGTGCCTATGAGTTGAGATTAATTGACCATGGATGAAAAGAGAAGGAGGTCAATCGACTGGAGGATCAAGTGTGGGTGAATGCTTGAATGATGATCAGTTTAGTGGTCTTGCCCTGCTCCTTATGGTTTTTCATCCCTGAAATTTGTGGTTTCTACTTAAAATCATTGTTTTTGTTGGTCATGTGTTATCTACCTGCTTCTATGCACACAGAATTTTAGGATTCCTATGGTTCTGCTACTGTAACTTCATTTTTGGGATCCTTAAATTATAAAAATTAGTCTCTTAGCAAGTCATTTAATCAATTAGATTTGTACTGGGAAATTGCATATGTTTGAGGACTGCTCTCCTATTCTCCAAAAGATATTAAACTTCTGTCTTTTGTATGATTTTTCTCAACATGTCATAGATAAAAAATTCCTAAGCTTCATTCCACATGGTGGAGCTGATATATGAAGCTGTCATGCATAGTATGATAAATTTAATACCATATCTATATTAATTCCAGCCGTAATTCCTTTCCTACAACTTAAAACGAAACCTTCATCGACAGCCACCTCCTTTTTTCCCCTGCAGTGACTCCATTCTTAATCAGATCATTCTTGAGAAGAAGCATCTGTACCTCTGCATCTCAAGTTTTCAAACTATTAAATGATATTTTTTATTTTATGTCTCAACGAGTTTGAAAATCATATCTCAAGGGCATTTTCATTACCTTCCCAATCATCTTTATGCTTAATCATCTAACTTATTACCTCATCATTTCAACAACAAAGACTGCAGAATCAGTAAAATATTCAAGTATATAAAATATTGTTCCAACCTATTGACAGTTATTTTATGTGAGATTGTTGTGAATCTAACTTTAACGATATTATTTGGTTTTGATTGGTTACCTTCTGAGGTAATAAAGTGTAGAGAGCTGAAAATTTGTTATATTACTTATTAGGTTAAACTCATTATTTATTTAGGTTTGATTCATTAGAATAGGTGACAGGACTTAAAGAAGCCGATCTATATATTGAGATGATTTAAAAAGATTTAACTTAGTGGGCTTGGAACAGAGATTATTAGACCGATTCGTCTATATCCAATCTTTTTTAGGTAGGCTCATGTACTAGGAAAAACTACTGGCCTTAAACTTATTATCTACTCATTTTAGATAACTATGAATTGAGCAAGTTTCATCTCATTTGTTGATTATCTAGATGATTGGATGGATGTTATCTTATCCAAAAGCCTATAAATATCTAACATTTTCTTTTCATTTGAAACTCTTAAAGAGAATAAAAAAACAAGATTACTCTGTAAAACCTTTGCTCTCTAAAATTAAACAAGTAATGTAAAAAATTGATTTTATTTACTTAAGTTATAAGGTAAATGTTTGAGGTCCCCTAAAATTACCTTGTCTATCACTTATGCATTTGTGACATTGAGATTACATGTTTTTCCTCTTTACTTTATTTTCACTTAATCATCCCTTCAAGTAATAGCCTCGCTTTACTTATTTAAAATTATGTATAGTGCATCACTTATGTGTACATGACTATTCCAATCGAACCCCTACATCTACCTTTTGATGACTTTACTGGGGAAGAGTGATTACAAAGACATAGTACTTTCTAAAAAGAGAGCAACTGGCACATCTGATGCTATATCTCAAGAGCTTAATACTAATGTAGATTTTATTGAGTAGAATCTACTCCCATTACCTAGAATACTAATCAAGACCATCTAATGCTTGAGGTTTCTCTAGATCAGACAATACGGACAATGTAAGAAGCCATAAGTTAAATCAGTTTATAGCTATGTTTCAGTCCATCTTTATCGGAATGGTAGTCACCATTGTTGTGCTACAAGGTATGGTTTTATTAAATCTTATGGTTATTGCACAACTCGTCGCTACTATCTCAACTCGTCGCTACCAATTAATTCTCTAGCTATTGAGGAAGATCTCTAACAAGGAGGAAGTGATGAAAACCCAATCCCTTCCCCCCACATATCAGAACTTGCATAGCAACCAATCCTTGTAACAGAAAACGCATGAGTCCAGTTAGTTAGCTCTTCAACTTCATCGGTGCCTACTCCTCTATCCAATTCTATCATCTCAATTTTGAGTAGATCTACTTCTTATCCCAATCTCCTACTCCGCTATCTGTGTTTACAGCCTTTGCTTCGAGGACTTCCTTTATAACAACAAAGGACTTAGACATTTATATAAGAGAAATACAAGCTAGGTTATTTATGGGAGTATTAGAGTTGATACTCTCATATCATCAATGTATGGTAGCAAAGTCATATCCTAAAAATTATGTAAGTTCTAAATTCATACTGTTCAATGATAAAAAGGGAAGTGCGAAGAAATACCTGGTAAAATTTATTGAAACATTAGAGTCTTATAGGATTGATGATGATGTAAAGCTTAGAAAAATTTCTAAATTATTGATGGATAAGATAACTTTAGGGGACCTCAGGTGTTTACCTTGTAGCTTAAGCGAATAAGATTGATTTTTTGCCTAAATTGCTTATTTGATTTTAAAGAGTAGAGGTTTTACAGAGCAATCTTGTTTCTTTATTTTCTTTAAGAGTTCTAAATGAAGAGAGAATGCTGTATATTTATAAGCTTTTGGATAAGATAACATCCGTCTGATCATTTAGGTAATCAATGAATAAAATAAAGCCTGCTCAATTCATAATTATTTAGAATGAGCTAGTTAATAGGCTTAGAGCCAACAATTTTTCTTAGTACATGAGCCTGCCTGAAAAAGATTAGATGAGGACGAATCGGTTCAACAATCCTTGTTCCAAGCTTACAAAGCTGGATCTTCCTAAATTATGCTAATATGTGTACTAAAGTTCTTAAGTCCTGTTACCTAACTTAAGGAGTTAAGTTTAAATAAATAATGAGCTTAACTTAATAACTAATATAATAAATTTTCAGCCTTCTATATAAAGGTTTCTAATAGCAAGATTTTGACCTATTTCACCAGATTTTTCATCAATCTATTTATATTTGCATAACTGAGTATTTACATGTTTGTGTTGATGCAAAATTATAAACGAGAACTTTCAATTTAAAAACCATGTTCATAGGTGGGGAGAATTTTATGGTATTTTGCAAGAAATGATAAGGCTGACATGTTAATGTAGCAAATACTAATGTTTGAATTTCAATACTTGTACATGACTAATCTCTTTGCTTTAGCGGATCTGATCTTTTATTGGTGCAGCGCCATCTGTTACAACATTTATTTAAATCATATCAGTATAGATATGGACTGAGTTTAAAAAGCATTATGGGGAAAAATAAATCTTAGGACAATTTCAAAAGCCGTTTAGTTTCCTTAAATAGTTGTTTTTATCCCCTTAATCTGCCTGCAAGGGTTTCCTCATCGTGTGTGGTGTTTATTTAATTTTTATTCTACATGTTATCCTGGAATAATTCTTGTCTCAAGAAGGGCATTTCTCATGAGCACAGAGCATCTAAAAAGCCGATTAGTTCCTTGATAACGCTTTAGCTTATGGGTGACTATTGCAGTTGCGCTAGCAAGACTTCTATTTCCAACAGAAGCAAGAGTAGCAAATGAAATCGCTCAAGCAGATGTTGTTTCCAAGTTTCCATTACACCGCATGAGAGCCAGCAGTTTGGCTGCTTCACCAGGAACATCTGTTGACTTAAACGAGGCACCTTATAAAATTCATGACGGACAGTTGAAGAGGATCCTAGAACTGTCTCGAACAGGTAGCTATACTATATTTAAAAGTTGAACTCATCTGGTACATATTACAGTTTTGCTTTAAAGATTAACTTGTCTTCTTCATTTGTATGTTAAGGTCGTTAATGTTTTTAAATTTACTCTGTGGATACTTGATGAGCAGTTGAACTTGGAAAACGCTTCTTCCCGCGGTGCTCTAATGTGCTTGATAAGATCATGGATCAGGATGACATCGAAGAACTAGCACAGATTGATCATGGAACTTCAGAGGAAAGGCTTCTCAAGAGACAAAAGTTCATGGAATATCAAGAACTCTTTAGCGAGGCATTCCATCAGGACAAGGAAGAGTTCGAGAGGTCTAGAATAGTTTCTTCAGCAGCATCATCGTCGTCATCATCAATGGGAATGGCAAGGTCTAAGAGAAAGCTTTCTACCACATCATGAGCAGTGATCAATGAGAAGATGCACAGATGTTCTCATGGTTGATATTTGTCTCCACGGTCCAGATTTAGGAGTCTAATTACTGCCTTCCAGTCACATAATTCGGGTCTGAACAATAAGCAGAAGTTGTTGTGTCATCCTGTTCCTACCGTTTCTTCTAGTCGGCTCTCCACTTTCCTTCTCCGTGATGATGTTATGTAGGTCACCGGTTGTAGAAAGATAGGTGTATTGAGATATGTATAATGAATATGGAGACTGCTTTTAATTTCTTGTTCTGGCATTTTTAATGGAATATGTCAAATCTTCTTGACGAGAATGAAAATTGTCAGATCATCTTCCGTGGAAAGACAAGAAAATCCATCTTTGATAATTTATAATGTTGAACCGCCTTCTCCAATTGCGTTTCCTCTTCAATGGAGCTAAGATTTCACTTACTTTTCCTTGTTCGTCGCAGCATTGCAACAACTTCTTTTTTAAACAACCCTTGATTTCACCATGTTCTCAGCAGCATTACAAAATTTAATCTTTGGTGTTTCCCTTTGCCTGTTTTCTGCAGTACGCAAGAACCACTTCCTTTAGCACCATTTGTCACCAATTTAGAAGCTTGGTTTAGAACAGTGGTTTATCCAAGGGAGTGATGTTATCCTACAAAATGTTTACCTTTTCTATTTTTTATGTTTTCTGTTTTTCTTTTTGCTGCATGCCTCGCCACTTTTTCTCAAATTTCCTGCTCAGTGCATAATATTAATATTTAATATGTTACATCCCTAATAAGATGTGTATGTCAAATGTAGCGTCAATCAACGGATCTTCTTTGGCTTATACGTTTCATTTTCATCCACCATCGAGGCGAATCTTCTTTTCCAGGCCTCACCATCCTCATCAACAATATCAAGGATGAAAATAATGGCAAACGAGCAACATCTCTCTTGCAAAACTACCTTCTAACCGATCATGAACTAATGCCTCAGCAAATGGCTAGTTGAAGTTCCTTGATACTTTATTGAGACACCTTTAACTTGGATGTATATTGCAAGCTGCACGAGTCCTTGAAGGTCATGTATACCATTGTCTCACCGAGTGAATGAGGATCGTGAAAAGAAGTGTCTCATAGTTTTACAGCTGAAGATGTGGCCGGGCCTATTTAAATTGGTTGGTGAGAAGGAGAGCCTTTAATAACGAGAAAACAACCCGTGAAGGAATAAACTTATGGACTTAATACCATATACAATCCAAAACCTTAATCTTTCCACATTGGATTTACATTTTGCTTTCCTTCAAGGAGAAACTGCAATTCAGTTGTGTTACTGAAAAGAGTCTAAAGATGATGAGCAGGGTTTCATGGAGGAGCATGGAATACACTTCCAAACATTTGGTGGGCTACTAGTTGGGCTCTTTAGTAGGTTCATCATATAGTTTTTATTACTAGTTCAAACTGGTTTAGAATTGGTTTTGAATCGCTGGATTACAGACTAATAATAGAGTAAATTGAGCTCAACCCTTTAGGGAAAAGATTCAGGCCGATTTAATTGAACCGATAATTCAAGAGACGGTTTAGTGATCCTTCAATTATAGGTTTTTCTTTTTCTTCCTTTTTCCAAATTTCCTTTAGTTATTATAAATCATTTGTGGTGCGAGCTTCCAAAAATCTAATAATTTGATTTAGAAAAATATTTAAATACTAAAATAATTTTAGTAAGATCATTACTTAATATTATTAAAATTTGATTTAGAAAATCTTGATAGAGATATAGTATATATATATTATATGCATGGCTAGTTAAAACAATATAAGTACCTACATGGTATTTATAAACTTGCACGTATAAAGGTATTTTCAAAATTCTATATTACAATACAAGTAAAGCTACTCGTCAATATACTTTGTATAACATTTTCAAGGGATTTACATATTGGTAATTACCTATTTGATGTGTGTTTAGCATCTATATATGCCATATGTATGTAGAGCTAGTTTCCAAATCAATCCATAAGTATGCTTTATTCAACGTACCAAAAAGCAATTGAAGTTAGTGTTTATAGTGTATCCCTCTCTATAAATAAAAAATATTTTGTTCATAAACCTTAATTTTAAACTCAAGGTTTCTCGGTTCTTTTAAAGCACCTATATATATATATATATTTCATTTTTCTAACCATGTCTTTACCTATATTAGGATGTACATTAAAATTCTACAATTATCTCCTCTATATCACTAATAGAAATTTCATTAATAATGGTCAATGAATAAATAGTAAAATATTGATATGATTGAGTATGACAGAATTATGTAAGCAAAATGAAAAATTAAAATAAGTAACTGAAGGTGATTGCAGAATAAAACATAATGAAAAATTAAAATAATAAAGAATTGAAATAAGTAATTGAAAGTGATTGCAAAATAAAACAAAATATTTAATTTATATAATGTCTCTATAGTAATACAATTACTAATTTCAATTAGATTTTAATGAGGAGTATGCATGTTAAAAGATTGCTAATACTAAAATTATAAAAATGAACCTTTCCAATTTAGTGAATTATAAATCACTAGTATATAAGATTTAGTTGCATAATGTTATAAAAAGGTTCATGTAAGAGGGGTATAAATAATCATAACTCGTTAGATGGAATGGTACTCATAGATCTCTTGAATCCTCATGGTTACTTGTTGAACTCTATTTCAATTATAACATACGATTAATTAAATGAATAAATAAGTAAGTAAATGATATTGAACTTATACAATCTAATCATAATAACGCTGACAACTAGACCACATGATAAATAATATTATAAAAGGCAGAATCAGTTGCAATAGCAGTGTTCAAACAACCAATATTGGCAATTCGTAGCTATAGCTGTAAATATGAATACTTAAAGCCCGTCGTGATGATGTTTAATAAGCATACATATACAAAAAGTATGTTGTCGATATTACTACCAAGAGGGTGTTACGACATAATAGACTCTAGATAATAGAAACATAGTAAAGTTGAAAATATTATTTGAAAAATTCGATAAGTTAATAATAATTTTGTGAATCCGTGAGACAAAATATTATATAACATGCTGTGGATAGAAATAATTCTCTTATGATCCATAATATTTGCTATAAATAAAAACATATTACCTAACCTTTATAATTTTAATTGCTAAGTAGAAGGGAAGTGATACCCTTAAAAACCTCTGAATTGTTTTTGGGGAAATAAAAGTCGGTTTTACCAATGTTTTAATTAATAAATAAATATCCTAAGTTTCCGATGGAAATACTAACCACATCTTAGGTCCTTTGATATTGATTTGAAACTTACAATAATAGTTATGGTGGCAATATATTTAAGTTATATACTAATGATGACAATAATATTACCTTAAATATTAGTAATAAAGACAGTAATATATATATATATATATATTGTATGTATTTATGAATGGAATAGTAATAATACCAATGATGGTAGTATATTAAATAAAAATGATATGTAGAATATGAGCAGAGCTAAATAAATAAAAAAAAAAAATGTTAACACCATGCAAAGAAATAAAATAATATCAAAACATACTTTATGACAGATAAGGGAATATGAGCAAGAAGCCCATGGTCCAGCACAGCCCTAAATTAATCACTCAACTAAAATCCCCTATGATGGCCGAGCCTAACCCATAGCCCCTTACCGTTCCCCTGCTCAGGTAAACCAACCCGTCCAACCCCTAACAACATGTTTAATCTATATCAATTCTTAAATACCACGTCAACACGTTAAAATATTTCATGGAACTCTCATTCGCAAGAAATTCACTATTATATCTTTAAACTCTTTATAAGAGTTTTTTAATATATTTTGTGAGGCTCTCAATAATATAATTTTGAACTATCAAAATTAAAAAAAAATAAAATAAAATAAATAAAACACTAACTTTTCCCCATTTTCTGAGCAGAAACTTTGCTGCTTTCAACCTGATGAAGCAATTAGTGATAAACATACCTTTCCGTCACTTAATATTGGTAGACGTGCCAAATAACCCCGTTATTCATGCTCTAATGGTTTAGTTTAGAATGAATATGATGTCAATCACTTTGCATCATCAGGATTCAGCATCTAAAATAATCTTCTAGAGCGGACGCTTCGTGGTCATTTTCTTATTTCATTACCTCGCTAGCATCACCTCTTTCTTTTCCCCCTTCCTCATCGTTATCTCGCTCTTCCAACATTCCATTTTCACTTTCTCTGTAATCTCTCATGGAAGTTACTTCCTTCCTTTCTCGCGTTCCTTTCTCACTCCAACACTGTCTTCTCTCCCTTGCTGTTTCGATATGTAGGTATGCACGGAACTTGGTTGACATTGTTGTAGTTTCAAAGGTGTTGCGCATATGCGAGACTATAGAGGAAACACCGTCTCGAGTTTCCATCTAACTCTTCCTCGTCTTGATCGTGTACGTGAGTGAAACTTTGGCCTTCGAGAATCGGTAGGAGACAACCCCCTTTCTAATTTTTCTTTCTCTGTTTTCTTCTTTTCCTTCCTTCGTCGATGGCCTTGCTTGGCTCTCATTTTTATTTCCCTTTCTTTCCTTCTTTCCTCGTGTTGCGTTGAAGTCTGCCCCTGCTTGGTGAAGCGAAAAACAGGGCAGTTTGTGATTCGCTATAAGAAGCACCGACGAAGCACGACGACTAGTAGCGAGTAAGAAGATACCTCACTCTCATTTTTGTTTCTTATCTTTCCGTCATCACTAGCTTATTTGGTCCTCATTAGTTTCCTTCTTCCTCTCGTTCTTGCTTCCTTTCGGCTAAGAATCAGCCCCTATTTTCAGATCCCAAAACAGGTCATTTTGAGTGATGCTAAGAAGATCTGACGAATTCGACGAAAAGGAGCTACGATCCCCAAATCGTACTAGGTAAGCTCCTAACTCCATCGAAGACTCATTCGCTTGGATTCAAATGTTGAAGCTTACATTTCCGTATTCAAATCTTGCTGGCTGCTCATGGTTCGGTGTGATAGAGCTTTGGCGAGTACTCAGATGAGTGTTGCATCATCTTTTAAGAAGTAAACCAATAGAAGGTAGGCGTGTTCAGTAGGTAAGCCAACCCTTTAGCTATGCTTTCTTCTACGGAAAATCCGAGTATAAATCACTTCAACAAGGAAGTTGAACATTTTGTTCAAGAGCAGCTGTCGTGACTAGTAAACAGGGGAAGAAAAAGAAATTATTTCCCCAAAATGCAAAGATTTTATCTAGTACCTTAATCCATGATATCCATGATGATGATGAAGAAGAAGAAAAAGAAGAATACATGAATAAATAAACATAGGAGATGAATAAAACATGAAAAAGGGGTTACGGTATTTTTTTTATACAAATATATGGATACTAAAGCTAGTCGAAAAAAAGTAGAAAGGCATTTAGTATTTTATTATTTTACTTCTTTTTCATAGTAATTATGTCACTGCCATAAATATATATGCATTGCTGCTACTTAATCAGAAAACCATTAGATTGAAAAAAATAAAAAGGGAAAAAAGAAAGAAAGAAAAAATATATATATATATATATATATTTATATGCGTGTGTGTGTAAAGATATATAAAGATGACAATGGAATTGAGATAGACATGCATCTGTGTGTCTGACGGATAGATGAATATATATAAGAGTTTGGCTAGCTAAGGTTATGGGTGGTAACCTAATTGCTTGACACATATAAACTAATGGTATGAATTGAAAACATATATAAACCTATATTATTAAAATAAACTCAATACTCAAGTTTTCAGCTCTAATAAATAAACAAGAAGAGTTATCAACTATAGGATGATGTCAAATAATTATATATATAGATAGATAGATAGATAAATAGATGGATGGATGGATGGATATAATAATAAAGTAATTGGATCCTAATTTTTATTTCAATAAGATTGGTTTCGCTTATCATTTCATCATTTATTTTTATGTTTTTAAATATGAATCACTTATATATATATATATATATATATATATTTAGTTTATTCAATAATTTGGATTCAAAGATGATCAAATTAAGAATGAAATAGAAAGCAATACAAATCCCATAAATAAAATGATGGGATCATAGAAAAATCTAATATATTAATAGTTTGAAATACATAGGCCGGATAGCATTGACATTCCTTCTTCAAGATAAATAGCATTTATCAATAGTACATAATTAAGGTAAATTAGGAAATTATAAAATTGGAAGTAATAAATGAAGCATATGTGTATATATATTTGTTTGATTTTATATTTGGTAAGAAGCACAATGGAACCGTGCTTTTAAGGGCATTTTTCTTAAATTACAAAGACACCTAAAGATTGACTTTATAAATTAAGTTGTGACAACAAAAGAGGAAAATAACAAAGAAAAAAGATTTCCAACACTTGGACGTGGTAATAAACTAAGGAATCGAATAATAAAGATAATTAAGTTAAAAGCTCAGGCATATGAATAGTAAGCAAAAATAGAAACGATTTTAAGTTATATCTATTTGTGAAAATTTTGTCTATATTTTAACAAATTGCACGTCACTAGCGACTGTGGATAGAAAAATAGATCTATATGTTTGCCTTAATCTGCATGAGAAGCATGTAGAGTTTCTGTTTCAATTTATTAGGTTCTGATAATTGACGATATTAGTGTCTTAATCAACAGATAACAAGCCTATGTGAAAATATCAAGCTAAGGGTAGAAACCATTCAGTTTGGTACATTAACTAGACCTGATGGACTTGAGAATTTGACGTACTCAAATTGTAGTTCTAAGCTCACAATCCAAAAGTAAATAAAAGTTTTAAAATAGAAACTAGTAATGGCCCCAAGGCCGAAACTGATTCAAATAAGCAATCCTTAATAAGAGATTTGTGTTTACTTATAAAATCAATTCATCTAATGTACTATCTAATTAATTAGAAAATTGACCCCATAGACCGTGCAAAGGAATGGACCTACATGCTCGAAATTACAGCGCTCTAAGTGAAGCATCCCGATTAAATTTTAAAATTTCCAGCTACTCACGAAGAACGAAAATTTAATAAAACTATCCTAAGTCATAGTTTAGGTTCAATAAAGGGGATAAGTTAAAATAAGATTAGTTAGCTAGTTATCATTCCAAGCACCTTACTTCTTCTATTTGATATGATTATAGGTAACACTAATTTTGAAGTTCATTCTGCTTGTAATCAAAGTGAGGGTTGTTGCAACTAAGCATTACCGACAAATGAGTGATCTTTTATTGTTATCATATTTATTTGTATTTGTAGTATAGTTGCACCTTAATTAATATATGAAACGAACTTGAATTTCATGGGGACATAGGTAATGCACATGCTTGGTATTGCTTACTGTAGTATATAAAATATTCTAAATGATATAGAATGATAAATTGGTTGGCATGTTTATAAATTGTATTGTTATTGTTGAGTGTCTATCTTATTTGTTTGATAATCTTGTAATGAATATAACATCTACTCAGCTTAAAACTTAAATTGGACATGTATTGCACAATTGCATGAAGAAGGCTTTTGATATCACGTGATGGAACGAGAGGCCATACTAAGGTAATTCTTTGTCCACAAACTTGCCTTGACCTCTAGAAACTATTGCATTGCTTCGTGATTTTGCTTACCCTTCAATAGTATTTTTTTGCAAGTTGTATCAAAGTTAGGAATGAGTTGAGATCAAAAGTAAGAGTGTTCCTTAAATTTAGGTTTAAAAAATTAGGTGATATAGAAGTAGAATCTATTTGACTTGAACATAGTTATGAGACCTCACTTGCTTTATACCAATGTCCTTTAGGAAGTTTAGGTTGCCTAATCTTATTTTTTGGTAGGAGATGTCGATTTTTTGCGATTCTGGTAAATTGTACAATATTGGTTTCTTAGTTATTTTTATAATTAATTAAATTTATATATTACAATTAAAACTAATAAGATACTATTTAAATAGAGTCTTGCAACTTTTGACTTTCAAGACGAACTTTATATTATGAGTGCATACAAAATATATTAACTTTATGGTAATTTTACTGGACCCCTTTTAAGGTCGTGACATATGGCTTATTTGTCAATTTCTCTTTTCTTTTTTTTTTTTTCCAACTAAATCTAAAACTTTATATTGACATGTAATTATTCATGAATTGAAATTTTTATTTTTGTTTCAATTTTTTTTTCTAATCTTGAAACAATTCATTTAAACTGTGTAAACGTGATATTATATTACAATTATGTAGTATATTATATATGGTATAATATACAGTATGTATATTATATTATATATATAGTATATTAATTATTATATATTATATATAGTATGTACATGTAAATAGTATATTTGCATTATATATATAGTATATATGTATAGTATAGTTTATTATATTTTATTTATATATATATTTCAAATTTTAAGATTGGTTTAAGCTTAATTGTTTGTTCAATCGGTAGTCTAGCTTATCAATTCAAGACCTAACCAACTCTTGCAATTTGACCATATTGAATTGCCTAAGCTTTTATGGTCTGGCCGTTCAATGGTCGATTGGTTCATGATTGGGAACTGACCCTTGCATAAGTCTAAAGTAATGTTGAATTTAGTTAAAGATTCAGAAACTGCAATTCTAAAGCCGAATGAATAGCTAGTCCCATTAGTAATTATTGATCAAGCTATGGAATAAAAGTGGCAATCGACCAAAGCTACCACGAAGTGACCATTTGAATTCGATTAGTTGAGGATGTAGTAAGAAAATGTTAACCACTTAGCTAATACATTATTCATGGTTATGGCATAAGAGGTATGGCCATTTTTGTTTTGCCGCACTGTATACAATACATAGTTAAGGCTTAACTAGAGATCTACCTAAGATTTCTTTTCCAAAAATTGTGTAAAGGTCATGCCAAAAGGAAAAGCAACATAGATGAGCATTTTCTTCTAGCTACTCATGAAGGGCTAAGGAAAAACTAAAACCAGTTCACATGAATACGTATGGTCTAATGAGAACAAAGTTTTTTAATGGCAACAAGTATTTAGTATTGTTTATTGATGACTTAACAAGGATGACATAGGTATACTTCATGAAGCATAAATCACAATTATTTTTAGTATTCAAGAAATTCAAGATCATGGTTGAAAATCAAAGTGATTATAAGATAAAGTGGTATGGGCTATTGGGAACGAACACACATGACAAGCTAGTATCATACGGAGTAAAGTGAGTTCAAACCGTAAGATGGTTCGAAAGATAAATGAGAGTTGAAGACTTAGTAAAACTGAGTACTAGTTCCATAGATATAACACACCTTTAAACCATGCATGGATTAGTTAACTTGCTAGATATGATGCATTAGGCTAAGTTAAAAGGGTTATTTGCCACAATCCTTATTAAAAGAATTGATAAGAGTAAGTCGAAGTAAGCAAAACACTTAGCTTACAAAGGAAAATGTTTGAGACTTGTATTCACTAATTGATGCAACTGTTACACTTGTAAGGATATTTATATAGCCCAATTAGGGCAAGTCCTAGGTTGTTACAATTACTAAAATGATTCTTACTAGAAAAGGAAAAGCATATAACATATAAGGGGGGATTGGTAATTCTGCACAAAAGAATGTCCTTTACAAGGACAGCATGAATATCAGAAGGTAGGGTATGTAGCTTCTTGATCCGATGGTCCAAATGGTTCTTGATGCCAAGTAGAGCTAATTCAAGCAAAGCAAATTAGGTCGATAGCTCGGTAGCTCAGGGCTTAGAAAGGGTTGGTTTGATAAGTGGTCATTCTTCTGCTTAACCTTGGCTAGACAGCTCGGCAATTAGGCATCTCAACCTTAGACGTGGATCAGTTAGACCACACATGGGTTCATTGCTTAGCATTAAACTTCCAACTTGACAATTGGTTGGTTACCTTAGAAGATGTTGTGATGAGATTGAGGAAGGTCAGAATGGAACAGCTTAGTAAGTTGAGGTAGAGAAGACATTGCTCTTCATGACTCAACTCCCCCAAGATAGTTTGCGAACTAAGCTGGTGAGTCCTCAGGCTCGAGAGTGAGTGATTGGTTCTTGATCCCTATCACAAAGAGCTTAAGGTTTCATACTAGAATAGAATATAATTCAAAAGAGTTCAAGAAATATTGTGAAGAACTTGAGATTGTTCACTAGTTAATAGCAGGTTATACTTCTAAAAAAAATGGTGTCTTTGAAAGGAAAAATAGAACTATAGTAGAAATGACAAGGTATATGATGGCTGAAAAGAACTACCATACAAGTTTTGGGCTGAGGCTATTAATACTTTAGTATTCTTGTTAAATAGACTACTAATAAGGGCTATTAAGGGAAACACTCCAGTTGAGGCTTGGAGTGAAAAGAAACCGACAGCAAAGCATTTAAAAGTGTTTGGTTCTATTTGTTATGTACACATACTAGCAGTTAAGAGAAGCAAACTTGACTAAAAATCTAATTTGGGGATTTTTCTAGGTTATGCATCTCAAACAAAGGGGTTTATAATTTATAATTTGGAATCACAAAAGGTTATCATTGAGAAGGTTGCAGTGGTTGATGAAAATTCCTATTGGAATTGGGAAAAGAGCAAGATTAAGTAGCATTATGATCATTTACAGCAAGTAGAGACTTCAAGGTCTTCTCTTTAATCCCTAAAAGAAGAATGAGATTGAAGATGATGATGATGTCTCCCCTACTTAAAAAAAAAAAAAAAAAAAAAACAAAGACCTTCGTAGAAATTTATGAGTTACAACTTTTTCATAAACGAGCCTACAAACTACATTGAAGCTTTAAAGTCAAAAGAGTAGATTAAAGTAATGGATGAAGAGATGGAAATGATAAAGAACTATAACACTTTGGATTTTGTTAATATGCTTGAAGGAAGAAATGTAGTAAGGAATAGGTGGGTCTATAGTACAAAAGTAAATCCAAACGGGTCAATTAACATGCTAAAAGTAAGGTTGGTTGCCAAAGGATATGCTCAATAACTAAGTGTAGACTTTAGTGATACATTTGCTCCAGTTTCTAGGCATGGTACCATCAAATTTTTTGTAGCTTTAGCAGCTAAAATGAAATGGAAAATCTTCCACTTGGATGTAAAGTCAACTTTCTTAAATAGAGAGTTATAAGAAAAGATCTTTGTTGAACAACCTAAAGGATATCAAGTTGCAAGTAAGAAGGAGAAGGTTAGTAGGCTAGACAAAGCTCTATGTGGATTAAAATAGGATCCTAGAGCTTGGTGTGGAAAAATTGATGCTTATCATACTCATTGTGGTTTTAAAAGTAGTGAAAATGAAGCCACTTTATATATGAGAAGTGCAAATCAAGGAAAATTATTATTGATGTCATTTTATGTAGATAATTTCTCAATAAAGGGAAATAATAAAAAGAAAATTGAAAGTCTCAAAAGAGAAATGGAAGGGAAGTTTGAGATGAATGATTTAGGGATGATGAGATACTTCTTAGGCATGCTAATATCGAGCACAAGCTCTTATCATTTTGGACTAAGAATCCTAGAAACTGAAAACGTGGTATGCCTCTTATATCCTAGGGTGAGGAGCAGTAACCAACTAGAATAAGCAAAGATCTAATTATGCGTGTAAGGCCAATTCTCTCACTTTAGCCTGAAATACAAGGATAACTAAAGTACAAAAGGAGAAAGAATAATAGATAAACCGTGCCTTGGTAGTGTTTCTTGCAAGCCAGCATGAATAATATGATTATTATAGGTTTGTTGTTCTTGAATAATACTGATTCTTTAGTATATTTTCACCTTTGAAGCTTGTTGGATATGTAGTCATGCAAATAAAAAGGCCACTAGCAACAAAAAGTGTCTAGACATCTTTGCCTTTGAAACATAGGAACTAGAAAAATACTGCAGCACACAATTTTGAGATGAAAACAACACGTCTTCACTTTCTACGTTTACTTGAGTCCATCCTAGAAGGAAAGTGAATCACACAGAGGGTTTCCTTCTAGGGAATGAAACAATTTTGCCTCTAAATAAAGAAAATAATAGGGAAACCACACAACCACTTGCAAACCACAATGTCCTGTCTAAGGAAGTTGGAGACGACCTGTTGTTTGTTTCCCTGCACAGGGAAGTTGATGATGGTCCATTGCTGATCATGCTTATCTGCAAAGGCATAGGATTAAGCCTTTCATTTGTTTGTCTGTCTTTCTTGAGTACTGGATGCACAGCACATAATTTTAAAGTACACCTAGAAACTTCAAATAGTACATTCAGTTGATTGTGCCCATTCTGCATTTTTGCATCCCAGCCCCACATCATAGCACATGGAACAAAAAGAAACCAAATATGGTTTGAATCCATTGAAGGAAAAGAATTGGCTGAAGCATATGCTCTTTGACTGTTGATGTAAACCTGCGTTTCACATGAAACTGATGTATTTTGTTCATCAAATCCAATGGCAACACAGAAAGCCAACCCACCAATGTTTTGATGCCGCTCAGGATTTATAGAGAAACTCACAGATCCTTCCATACTCACATGGTCAAACCATCTTGGTACTTCACTTCCTGGATGTAAAATCTCAATTTGGGAGTCCTCAAACAAATCCTATCATATGGAAAAAGATGTCAAACACAGACAGATGTGCACACACACATGCAAAGAATTAACCCCACAGAGAGAGAGAGAGAGAGAGAGACCTCCGTTGAAAGAACGTCAGCCATGGTGCATAGATGCTGAGTTAACTTGTGACAGCCAGCAAAGTCAATCTGCCTAATACAAGGTGATGCTTCCGTATCCGATTTCAATATGTTTGACAAAGGCTCACACTGTTCCAGTGATTCACAACCTTTTGCTGACAAATATTTTATGTTAGGCGGTAGGCCTTGAATATCCTGAAGCTGCTTGCAATTTGTCATATAGAGCTGCTGCAATGCTCTGAATCTGCTGATTCCTACAGGAACGGTAGCAATTTTGTTTCCAGAGAGATCTAATATCTTCAGTTTGAGATGACAGCCGAGATTTTCAACAAATTTTATTTCTCGTAGATTGCATCCCTGCAAACCTAGATAAATCACTTCTGGAAATGCCAATGGCTCTGAGGCACCTGTGGAACCCTTTGAGTTATCCAAATGTTCAGGAAATTTATCCAATTCTGAACAACCTCTAAGACAAAGTCTCTGAAGAGCTTTTAACTTGTAAATGCTACTTGGCAAATATCTTAGGTTTTTGCAGTTCTCTAAATACAATTCTCCAAGTTTGACTAGCTTCTCAATGGATGACGGTAATTCATCAATGGCAGTCTCATTAAGACACAGCTGTGTCACATGTTCCATTTCCACCAGTATTTCTGGAAACTTTGAAAGATTAGAGCATCCTTTAAGAATCAGTCTGTCAGAGATTTTGACTTCAGACAGAATGCGAAGGTATGCAATTCCCGACAGTTTAGAAAGTTCAAATGGACCACGTTTTCAAGAGATCCAAGTGATTGATGAACCTCAGCTAAATTAATGCATTCTTTGACATCCAGACTCTGAAGATTTGAGAGTGAAGACAGGTCGGGGATCTTTCTCAGCGATGTAGAGTAGCTGAAGTTAATAGATTTCAATTTGCTGAAAGGCTGTACATAAAATGGCAGGACTCAGAAGCTCTTAAAACACATCTCTTAGACTAGAATTCCCTAGAATTCACATTACTAATAATTATTAAAAATAATTTGTTATAGTATAGGGATATTATACAGTAATGATGAAATATGAGGTATGAGCTCCTATTTCGGAGTCATGAGCTCTATCTTTTGTCATCACCTTACAAAGGCCAAAACTTTTACCGGAAACATTGGTGCATCATATTCCAAGGAATGTTATTATATGGTGGACCTTAGAAAGTATTGATATATACCTGAAGTTCATCTTTTAAAAGTCTGATATTGCTTCTACTCAGATATAGTCCAGTAATCTCCCCATTCTCGTGATTGAGAGGCAGTGATCGCAAAGAATACTCTGGCCACTCCAGCCAACTTAATCGTCTAGGAAACTCAAGTGGAGTCCCGGAGTAGTGTACGTTGTGTGCTATAAACAATCTCAGGCCTCTCATTTGTGCGAAGGCCTTTGAACTCAGAGTTATCACTTCAGGAGCCTTAAACTCCAGCTTGATGCCTTCAATTTCCATTCTCTCCTAATGGTATATAACACAGAATACAACACCATTAGCGTAGCCAAGGCAAAGTTGTGAAAGAAACTTTTCTTTCTTCTTCTTCTTCTTCTTCTTTTTTTTTTCGACGAAAAAATATCACCACATTTGACTTTTAGTGGATTGGGAATAACCATTAAGGAACAACTGAGAAAAATGTTCAATATTATGCTTACCGTGTGTTCTGATAGGACCTGAAGATCATCTTTGTTTGTGATCCAAAGCCTACTACGTTTGGTCAGATCCTTAGGTGACTCGCGTCGAACAATCTCCCAACCCATTTCTTGTATCTCCCTATGCATGTCGATTTTGTCTCGGTTGATAAATATCAGAGATCTACTGATGAGTTCTCCAATATCAGAATCTGGATAGTAACCAAGGCTGTGTAGTGCATTTCTCACATACTCCAGTGGCTGTCCCTTAAAAAAGCATGCAATGTCAAGGAATACCTGCTGTTCATGATCACCCAGATTCTGATAACTGACATATAGGGCATCAAATATTTCTCTATCAGTAATCTTTTTCAGTTTCTCTAAAGTACTTTGCCACTCCTGCTTGCTTTTACCACGAAGAGAGGAAGCCAAAACTCTTACAGCTAAAGGAAAACGCTTCCTACGACCTACTAGCTGAGTCAAAAGCTGTTCATAATCTTCCTTATCTTTATTATCCTGACACAGAATCCTAGTGAAAAGATCTTTGACGTCTTCAGGCTCCAAGGGTGGAACTTTATATACAATTACATCATGATTTTCCAATATTTCACTATTCCTAGATGTTATGATAATCCTACTTCCAGCACCATACCATTCCGGTGATCCCGCTAATTTTTGTAACTGTTCCAGATGATCAACATCATCAATTACAAGAAGAGTCTTCTTGTCCCCTGATCTGGCTTTTATCATGCTAACTCCTTTGTCAACATCCTCAATCTTCGAATAATTGTCCCTCATTATCTGAGAAAACAGTTTCTGCTGAAGTTGAAGCAGGCCACTCTGTGGTGACGCCTGACAAGTTTCTCGAACATTTGCTAAAAAGCCACGATGGCTAAACTGATCAGCAATTTCATTGTAGATGAACTTAGCTATGGTGGTTTTTCCCGATCCTCCTGTCTCACAGATTCCAATCATGCGGCAATCATTTTTTTCAAGATCCAGTAATGAGTTCATGGCTTCTAGATGGGTGTGCATTCCTACCAGGTTTGCAGGAACATGAAGTGGTTTGTGATTCAACAGGAACAACACCTCTTTGACAATTTGCTGTATAACCGAATATTCCTGCCTGGAATGTCATGAGAAGTGCGACAATCTGATTTTGTTAGTGGTCATTGTCATGATTCTAAAATACCACTAAAATAAATACAAGATTTATACGGTTGGTATATCAAACCAGAAAAACGTTTGTGAAAAGGCACCCTCTTTGGCTCCTAATCGGCTATAGATAAGAAAAGAGTACCCCAAAACTGAAAAACTAAGACCAAAATTTGAGTATATTAACTGATTTGTTCACCAACTCTAGTATCTTATTAATTTTCACTCCTTTTGTTTTTCCTTAGCATCTCAGAATAAAAATGTTCCATAAACATCCATAGTAAATCTCCATACGTTCACTTAAGCAAATTGAGCAATCAACCAACGTGATGAACGCCTGCAGTTAGACCAGGGGCAAGGGCCCTAGTCCAGCCCAATCCATGGTTCCAGTTCCCCACGATGGAGAACAAAAACTGGTCCCGTACCCCAAGGTTCTGGGCTAATCCTTGAACCCACCTGTTCTCTTGATTTTGGTTCATGGGCCTTGGACCCATGAACTAGCTTATACTTTAAACTTAAAAATATATATATGTATATATACATATATATATATCTCTGAACAAAAAACCTTGTAGTCTAAAGAATTGTAAAGGATTTGCATTTATTTATATAGAAGACAAAAGTCAAGAAAAAATCCAAAAGACAAGAGATATTCCCACACTCCTAAAGATGAGGACTTACATTTGGTGTAAGCTTATATATACAAAAGTAGAAATACTTTAAAATTATATTTATTACTTGTGTAGCAGGTCAGTCCTGGACCCATGAATCGGGGCTAGTGTTGGATCAAGATTCGACCAACTGATTTCTTGGCCAGTTCATAGTTTTCTTCATTTGTCATTTTTAACATACAACATGACAGTTTTACCTATACCATTGAATATAAGGAGAAAACAAATTATGGAAGATGCAGTTTGTCCTAGATATGGGGACAAGAATGAGCATCTACTGAATATCTTTTGAGATTGTGATGCTTTTGGGAATTTGTACAAGCTTTGGGAATCATTTGTCTTGGAGGACCAATCCCCAAATGCAAATGTCCACGATTAGATCAAACAAAATTGCCACGTTAGGAAAAAGGACCAGTTAAATGTGCATCCACCAAAGTCTTACATGTTTGGTTTTATGTTGTGGAGGTTTTGGTTTTCAAGGGATGACAAATTCTTCAAACAAGATAATCAAGATGGAATTTCATTGCACTGGTTACGGGGGTGGCTTATGGACACTGGATGTAGAATAGAAAAGATGGACATGTTTATAGTATCAAATAAATAAATTCGACAGGGAAGCCACCTCATGAGAGATGAGTCAAATTAAATACAGATGGATCTGTTATTGCATCAACGGGACGGGCTGCAGTTGGGGGAGTGGCTAGAGTGAATAATGGTAAATGGGCGTTTGGCTTTGCTTGAAAAGTTAGCAGCTGAGTATGGGCGGTTTACTGCAGAAAATATTTTTTTCCTATTGAAGTTATCTGCGTCTCTCAAGCAGCTGTTCAATTGTTGAAGCAAGCGACAAATGCAAAAATGAAATATTATAAAGTACTGATGGCTAGCAAGAAAATGCTGTCATGCCTGCAGGAGAGGATCACTGAAGCTACACTCAGGGAAGCTAATACCGTCACAGATTGGTTAGCAGGAAGAATGCAGACTTTGGAGGAAGATGAAGTACTTTTTGAATTTCCACTTGTTTTAATTCTAAGCCTGATGAAAAATGATGTATGTAATTATGGACTGTGTAGGTAGATGAAATCTCCAAAGACATTAAGTAGAGCTCATAGATCCACTTTCTTAGCTTCCAGCGAATAAATTCCATCTTTTGTTTTATTTTTTTGTTTAACTTGTACAATTTTTGTTTTTAGCTATATGCAATCTCTATTTAATACACCATCGTGCTTTTGCATTAAGATAGGGTGAATCAACAACAGAAATAAATCAGGATTCAAATATGTCCAGGCTGCATTTATTTATTGTGGCTAAATATGAATATACAAGAAACCCGAAATCAGATTATAGCATCAAACATACGGATAGATGCAACCAGTACTTACGAAGCTAAACCCTGTAGTTCATATGTTTGATTCTTTTCCAAGAGTGAAATCCATCAGATATAAGTATGTTTTTTTGGGAACATCATCGATGGACGAGTAAATTACACTAATATAACATGTTTTTTAGCGCCTTTTTATTTAAGTAACTCATTTTTCCTTTTGTATTGCTTATATAATTTGTATTATCTTCAACCCGTAAAGTGTTAATTTATCCTTAGTATGAATCACGGAAGGCGCACCTGGTTTAACCAAAAACCCCAAAACAAAAGCCGAAACACCCATCGATGTAAACCAATAAGCGTGAAACCATATTAAATCTAATAAGTCTCAGCTTTCAAATCGTTAAGTATCCTATTTGACAAATTTCATGGCTCCTATCAGACTTGAGTGTTAGATCAGCTAGCTGTGTTTATAAATCTAAAAACTAATCAACAGGCTTAAACTTTTTAGATAAAATAGTGGTGCATCTAAAACTTATCATGGCAGCAGAGTAGAGCAGGAATCCTGAATTTAAGCATCTAGCACTCATTTATTTCCTTTTGTGGGTATAAATTTATCAAATGCAAATTGCCATAAAGTTTTATTATCTCCAAATTATTATCATTAATTTATCTTTTATAAGGTCAACTATTTTGAGCATAAATGGAAAAGGACGATGGCTTTGTGCGTGTAAACTGGAAAAAAAAAAAGAAAAGAAAAGAAAAGAAAGACGATTCCGTAACAGGAAAACCGCTAAAACACACTGTAATCCACCCTGTATCAATGGAAGAAGCAGAAGAGAAGAGTGTGAGAGCTTTACCCATCTAAAGGATATCCGGATAAAGTGCCTGCTTCCTTGAGAGCAATTCTCCATCCTTTTATCTTGTCCTTCCATTTCTTTTCATGATCCTTAAATGCTCGAGCATATGAACCTTTTTGATTCCTTACATGACTAGGATCCACATGGTAGAAAACAGGCAACACTTTCTGACCCTTTGACTTCTTGCACCCCATAATCTTGGTAACTTCATCCAAACACCAATGAGAGGTCGCATAATTCTCTGAGAACACAATGATTGCTATCCTAGATCTTTCGATAGATTTTATGAGAGTGTCTGAAATCTCTTCCCCTTTATGTAACTCCTCACTGTCCACAAATGTGTTGACTCCCATTTGATCCAAAGCACCAAACAGATGTCCCGTGAAACCCTTGCGAGTGTCTTCTCCTCTAAAGCTCAAGAAGACATCATAACTATAGCCAATATCCTCCGATGGCAGATCGATTGGGTACCCGTCAGTGGACCCAGAAATAGACCTATTATTATTGTTGCTCATTTCAGTGAACCATTAATCCGCTGGAGTACCTATATTTATTGGCAAGTACCTACTAAACGAGTTACCATTAAGTTTGATTTTGCGGAAGAGTATCGAAATCTCAACTTATAGCAATTATATCCAAAATTAATGGGAGGTCAACTTCTAGTATTGTGGTGGTGATTGAAAATAAAGCATACGTAGCAGCTGAAGGCCGCAGCAATTGAAGCGAGAAGGAAAATGACAATCAGGGGAAAAGCAAAAAAATTACAGACCGAAAAGGTCTAAATACTTTTTTAATTATTGGATGGTAGGATTTAAGTATTGTTTGAGTTCAATTATTGATGTGGCAAAATATTATATTAAATTGTGTAGTAGAAAAAGAAATAATAAAAATTAAACAAACCCTTGGGAAGGAACGCAATGCATTACTAAAAAACATAAAAATGAAAAGAGGTTTTTGAAAAAAATATTACATTTGAGAACTCTGAAGGCAACTTTGTAGTTGAGTAATTTTTGCATTAAAGGCACCTTGTATCTTTATTCGAATACGCCTTTAGTTATAATATTATTATAATTGAAAGTATCTTTCTTAAATATGTCTTTATTTATATTACTTAGCAATTGAAGGTATTTTTTGAAAATGAACCCTCTTTGGAGAAACTTGCACTCTAACATACAAGTCAAAGTACCTTATTGAGTACAAAACAAAATAAAAGTAGCAATTACAATACAACCGAAACTCTGAAACTCCAAATCCAAGCTATTTCCTCGCCTCCTAACACATAACTGATAGGAATCAACCCACTAAGACCCTCTTGCCGAGGTCGATTTGTCAGAAGTCGAGATTGACCAACTAAAACTCGCAGCCGACCTTTCCTAACCTGAAGCTGACCTATTCTTGTCGAGGTTGGATTGATGGTCAAAGGCCGAATGGAGGAAAAGGAATCATTCGACATCAGGCTTGGCATTTGTCGAGACGACAAGAAACCAAATGACTAAAGCTCCTAAGCCAAAGAATAACTCGGTAAAGTTAATACCAAGCAATTCATGAGTGCAACAATTGTAAGCCGACCTTATTGGGAGCTTAGGCAAACATAATAAGACTTACAAACATCCCACCCCTGCTCAGGTATCCAATTGTCAATTGACCCTTACTCGGGTCCGACCCTACAAACAGCTCAGATGACTGCATTTCGACTACTTTTTTAAATGCACAGTTTTGTATACTTTATAAATATTTTTTTTTATTTCAATTGTGGGCTATTCTTTAAGGTTTAAGGCCTTGTATATTATTTATAGTTTTGCCACTAGGGTTTTAGGACTTACTATAAATAACAACAATTCTAATTATTGAGACAACGAAGAATATTCAGACAAAGGATTTACACTTGAACATTCCTTTTTGAGTAAAGAACATTCTTGAGCTCCTTTAAGCTGGCGTTTCGAATTATTGAGTGCTGAGTACTCTTTAATCTTTCTTGCATTTTTATCAGTCTTATCCCTAAGATTGTGGCGAATTCCTTCATTTGAGCGAGTTAGTGAGTTACATCTAATCTCTTATTTGAAACCCAAGTGACATTTAGTTTTTGTGAGTTGTATCGAACCCTATTTCAAGCTCATCCCTTGATTATGTTTGTGTCTTGGTGCGTGATATCTATATGCATTCACTGTCAAAACCCCCATTTTAACTTCCTACTCATTATTCTCATTCAAAGCCCGAATACCCATTCTTGGTTTGAAACTTGCTGTGTGGATTTACATCACCATGCTCAGTAGATGATTGAGTTGCTTTGTAGTCGATCCCGTTAAGAGAGATCTTAATTTGATGGAACTTTTCAACCTACAAATGAGAAGAGGTTGAAGACATTATAGAGCAAGGAAAGTAGAAAAAATAGTCGTAGTTAAAAGTGGTCTCACCAATTGTCTAAGCAATGCTCTGGTCTGACCAATATATCGATGAGTAATCCTCTTATACGACTATTAGTAACCATACTCTACTCCTCTAGCTTCGTTGATTTGCATAATCGAAGCATAGTGATTATTCTATGTGGCGATATGAGGAAAATGATACATAGTCCAATCTACATTCGTCTGGCCACGCAGGTCGTTATGGTGCAATGGTTCCTCTGTGTCGTATGTTGGTGGAATCTTCTACAATCCACTAAACTGTTAGATGACACGCTTGAGAAAGTGCTACTCAATAATGTAGAAGCATATGAGTGGTACTCGAGCTACCTAGATGCGATGGCTACAATAGCATAAATCAAGTACGATCTTTAGAAACTCATTTAGTTACGGTTGCCAGATAACTTGAAAGACGTATTTGTTATAATTGATGTAATGACAAAGCATTGAAATAGATAGTAATGAAATGTAGGAAAAATCTATACTTGATCCAAACTTTATCTATAAAAAACATTGCAATAAGCTGTAATGACATGTATCGGGTGTGTCCTCGTGTCACGATTTGTCATCCACATAGCAGCTAACGATCTCTCACTATCTACAACCATCCTGTGACTAAGGACGAAAGTTGTATGTAGAAACCTATCCAACGCCCATACCTAAAGGAGAATTAACGCACTACCCATCTCATTGGTAATCTCTGACAAGGAGCTACATATTTGTTTGTACAGCCATGAAAGGCATTCAAACCCTTAGCTATATTATCTGCCTTAAGCATTTGCAAGATGTAAGCTTTAATGTGGCATATAACTTACTCATCATTCGCTTACTCAAGCAGGGAAGCAAAATGGTTAGCTAACCGGGATATACATAGGTGCCTTCCTTGAGAATCAGTAAAGTCCTCCAAAACTACCCTAAGGTATGTAGTATATGTCTTTAGCCATATCTTGTATGTGCTCCCTGTAACTGGTAATCCATTTACTTGGAGGTCTAACTAAACCTCAAAATCCTAGAGTGTAATTGTCAGCTCTTTATGGGTCATGTGGAACGTATGAGTCTCCCTCCTCCGCCTCTTTACTAGTGCAATGATCAAGTGGTGATTCAGCTAAATGTAAGGAAGACAACTCAAACATGTGAAGCTAGCCTGATTAAGGTAAGGCAGCATATAGTCATCTAATGAGATCTCGTGTACCTATAGGTTTTGCCTAAGTGTCCTCTTACGTCACCATATGTTTAAAGCCTCCATGCTTTGCCAATGATATTAGTTAGTATGTTATGGGTAAGTGGAGTAATTTATGTTGGAAACACAAGTTAATGCTCTTACATGTCCTGCTCATATGCATCTAGACCTATGCTTGTCCTGTCCAGTAAAAATGGGTCCATCAATAGGTCCAGACTCCATCTAGCTTGCAAAAGCACAAAACAACATGGTTAAACAATGAAATTGCATAATAATTATGCATAACATGGTTAATAGTTAGTTGATAAACAAAACAAACAATGCATAAGTTAGTATACCTGGCTTTAATTACCCTCTTGATTCCTCTGGGGATATGTTCTTCTATTTTATCCTTCTCTCCTATACAACATGCAAGTTGTTCTATCTAGATGAACTTTGACATCCATCTCTATATGGAAACACTTTGTCTTAGGCTTACCATTCTTTCTTTCTAACCAGGGGTTAGGTCATACTTTCTGGAGGTATGGAATCACTGGCCAACTTAACTCATCCCCAATCAGGAAGAAGTATGCTCTATACATCTACACATGATATGTAGACTTGTACTAATCCCCAATATTAGATATTACATCAAAACGCTCGAAACTAGCGACAACAAGACATGTGAGCAAGCAATCCTATATATCTACTACTTGTTGCATGTGCACATGCGCCCGTTGAAGTCTACTGTTTGCACACGCCCACCTCCCTTCATCCCGTTCCTTACATGCTTGCTTCTAGTCTCAACCTCATAAACTTTGTTATATCAGCTGAAACAAACCACATGATGATAACTTACTCATTTGACTTACTCTAACATCTTTGTTGTATATTTGGTATGTGGTCGGTTTACACCCACTCACTTAAGTACCTCCTTATGTCTCTTATCCTAATGGAATATACAATTGTAAAAGATCTTCCTCATAAGTGATGTAATCCGTAGACTATGGGTGTGCTTCAATATTGAATTATACACTTTTGTAAGGTTAGACGTCATATACTTAAACTAATAACCCTCATCATGTGCAAGTGTTCACTACTACATTGATAAAGGGCGAAACCAATCAGTGAGTTAGGCTTAATAATATAAACCTTCTCTAGGCATTTCTCAAATTTTTAAGGTTGAGCATGTATGACTATGAAAGTTGCTCACTTCTTGCATAGTTGGCTCTTATGGACCTTATTGAAATTGCTTACAATATGTCATATGCACCACCACTACACTGCGAAAGGAGGTTTCCACCCATTTGTTGTTTCTATCCAATGCAAAATGAATCCTTGTCCCTTGGTCAGATATCAAGCAGATGGTTTCATGACCTGCCTTATCACCATATATGTGCTAGCTCAAATTCTTAGGAAACCAGCCCTATGCATTAGCCATCTCCTCATCAACTAATATAAAGGCAAGTGGGGCTATGTGGTTTGTGCTGTCCATACTAATGGCAACTAATAACTTATGGTAGTTCTTTTTGTATAAGAATGTGTCGTTAATATTAACCATAGGCCTACAGTACTTCCATGCCTCTATGCATGGGTTGAAGGACAACCATACCTACTTCAACTCTATTAGTACTAGCAATCTCAACTGATTTTACATCTACTTAGACTTTGTACTGGGGTGATAGGAATCAAACCCTTGGGTTGATCATAAGAAGTCGAGCTAGAGGACTTAAAGGCTCGTATGGAAAATACTAGCTTTAAACCATAGCCGAAACGGGGACTCTTATCTCGATCCGATCTCTTACCGACTTGTTTTTCAGATCTTCACGTGTGTCTAACATGCTCCTGCCCAGTTGTGAAGTCCTGATCTAGAAGGTAACCTAGGAAAGGCTAGCTGAGCCGAGCTCTCCAATCGACTATTGGTGCTTGACTCCAATTTAACTGACTTCTTAACTAGACTGATTAGCTTCCGACCTGATCTAAATCAGGTTGGCCCCTAACTACTAGCATTTTCTATTTCTACCTATGTTGTATCATACTCCTGACATCAAGCCATCGAGAGACACGTGTCTTCTGACGCAACATTTCGGAATGATTCTTTCTTTTCTGTACTGAATATTCTTTGTCCTTTTATCCCTTTTTAGTATAATTCACGTAACATAATTGTAAAATATCCTTTTATCTTTTCATACATGTAAAATAACCCTAGTAGGCAAATATATAAAGCCATACTTTCCTTGTGCATAGAATCATATCCTTTCAATATAGAAATTACTCATTTGAGCAACTTTAGTATTCTTGTTATCATTCAACTCTTATCTATTCCCTTTAGCAAGTAGTGGTAAGTGACCCTTCAGTCCGGACCGGTGTGTTATATTTAGTGGATTATAGGCCGAGTAGGATTGAGTGGTGCATCATATCCATTCGGTAGCTGCTCGGACTTTGCTAACCTTTTCCTATTTGTTTTAATTTTCTTTATTGTGGTGCCTCTCCATATGTTCGACCCCGGAGATGCATCATGGGGTTAGTCATTTGGATTGCATTAAGCAGTAGAGGCAAATCATCGTATGAGCTCACCTAGTTGCTATACACAGCTTCAATTTTCATCTTCCTAATCCATACCCTTTTATTACTGACTTGATACCCAAACTACTTTTCAATAATTCTATGCAACTAAGAAACTTTGGTGCCAGGATCTTTCTTAATGACATTTAAGAACTCCCTAGCCATAGTATTGCTATCCAATTGCAGGTGATCCTGATTTATTATAGGATTGACAAGTGTGAGGCTCCACTAATCTAATAATCACAAATACACCTTCTAGTTTCTTCTTATACGTCTTTAGTCTCCACTAGCAACCATCATCATGCTTGGTATAAAGGATGGAATACTTAACTTAAAGTTGGTTTGATGTTTGATGTGGTAGTGCTTAATGACTCTTACGAGTTCCTCCTTTATGTTGAATTTCATACTTATACAAAGATCTTCATTGGCTTGCAAGTTACTAAACTCTTCATTCACATCCCTCTCAAAGTTCAAGTAACAATCCTCCCTGCCTTTGTTGAAAAAAGGAATCACATCCCTTAACCCTGTTTTTGCCGCATCGATCTCTAAAGTTTGCGTTGTGGCTGGTGTTGGAACCATTGAACTTGAACCCTATGATTGCATATTAAGCATCTCTAAATTGAAGTTTTTAGTAGAAAGCACCTTAGGCATAATAGGATGTGTAGGAGGCATCTCATTACCACCATCGTCATACTCATCGTTGCCACTCTCTTCATTCCCTCAAGCTTAAAATCATCATTGTCATTATCATCATCATCATCACCAAGTAAGCTTCTCATTCACTGAACCACAAGATCATATGAAACTTCCTTTTGCAAAATCGACCCTAAAGCCTCATCTACTACATTGTCATCATCCTACATAGGTGCATACATGGGCAATGACTTATATTCATATGCCATTTGTTCAATCTCCTCAACTAGTAGCACCGCTTCGTTCTCCTTAATTAGAGATACGTATGATTCCTATACAGGGGGGCCTTCTTCTGCTCCTCTAATAGTGATATATAACTAACGATATGGGTTTGCCTAAATGCTTTTGCCATCTCAAAGAGATTCTCAATGTCATCGTCATCCTTGATGGCAATGACAGAATAACTCACAACAATCAAGTAGGCATTAGGATGTCTATAAAATATCTCAACCTATTACTTAGATAAACTCTAACACCCTAGTAAACCCTTTCAGGGAGATAAGAGAAATTCGCATTGGTTCTCAATTTCAACATCTTCATCGAGTTATGGCTACATTCTAGCTCTAAATTTCCCATCAAAATGTATCCATGGGGAAAATCATAAATTTTACCATGCCCACCATTTTCAACCTATTCATATGATAATTATTGTTTTGATTAGCACGTAACTTATTGTGTACTATTCAATGCGATCGCATGTTCTTTCCCATTTCTTAAACTATGCAATGCTCTAATGGACATTTCACTAAACGCTTGAAGTGCACATTTCAGAATAAGAAAATTTCAATTGCACAATCCGAAATCTATATGCCGATATATAAGTGATTTGTGTATATTGCAATAATATGATATAAAACACATAATGACATGCAAACATAACATTTAAACAATCTAAATTAGTCAAATATACCCACATCTAAACTTAGGGTTTCAAATGGGAAAATAGAAAAAACAATCATAATCGATGCATGAAATTCATGAAATTGATGTAGATTAAGTGTATTAAATGTTTACTTTCGATTGTTGGAAGATATTTTGTGAAAAAACAAAACCATTGAACAATGTGATTGTAGGATAGGTTGCATTTTTGCTGAGACAAGAGAGGGTAGATGTGTTTCAAATGAGGATTGGATGGTTTTGTTTGTGTTTTTATAACTAAGGAAGGCACCTTGAATTATAATTTTATTACAATTGAAAACACCTTTCTAAAAGGTGCTTTCTTTGTAATAAAAATATACTGAAGGTACCTTTTAGAAATGTGCTTTCAGTGTAAAAATCACCTAAATTGAATGCGTCTTTATAGCCTCCCAGACGTATATTTTTTCCAAGGACCCCTTTCTTAGATTTTTTTTTGAGCATTCCGCAACCCTTAGGTAACCATAGTGGTTTTCCATCCATGACTGATGCCCAATGCCATCCAAGATTTGTATTTTTTTTTCCTTAAATTATTTTTCTTGCACATTATGACTAAAGAAATCGATTGACGTTTGTGAGTTTAGAATGTATTTTGCTACAATTCCATCGATTTAATCTACATCTCATTCTATTTATTAGATTTGAATTATTGAATTAATTAAGTTTTTAATGATCCAGATCTAATGGATGTAAAATTAAAATGGGATAAAGAGTTAAATCGATCCCACAAAAAATATAGATAGAACCATAGAAGCTCCTGTTTCTAATCCTTACAAGTTTATAGAAGGACGTTATCTTCCATGGCTATTTTAAGCACAACTATGGATAGAAAAAAAGTTCCATACCATGTTAGTAATACTTCGTGTATTTAGATGAATGGTATGCAAGTTTCAATGGTAATATATGGTTTTTAAAAAATTACCATTCATGCATTAACATGATGGAATTTTAATAGTATTTACATGCTACTATTCTATTTATGTTTTAGAAGTACTAGAAGAAATGCATGCACAAGAAGCGCCTAAAATTGTGAACATGAGTGTTAATTAATTTTTTAAAACTTCCCATCACCACTACCATATATTCAAATATGATTAGTAATTATATGTTATAAACAGTTGACATGCATTATTTAATGCACATCTAGTATAGGGAGTTTTCTCATTTTTTTTTATCATGAATATAGCAAATCACATATCCCATAATTGATACTAAATATATTTAATAGTATCATTTTATTATATTAATTATCATGGACCATATAAATGCTGATACATATCCAATAAATAATATTAACAAATAGTTATAAAACATAGGTTATATGTTTGTTAAAAAGAAAAAACTTGTATCACTTGTTTGCAAAAGCTTCAAAACACATGGCATATATATATATTTGTAATTTTCTCTTTATAATTTAGGAAAAGTACAATTTTAGTTCTCAATGTTAACTCATTTTTCTATTTGAATTTTCAAGCGTTTTTTTTACTTTATCCAACTCTTCAAAGTTTTCAAAACCTTATAAAAATAAGAATTCTATTAAATCTATTAAATTTTTTGCACATCTTGAGCATGTGCTAACTTCTCATTAGTCTTAGGATAATTGGGCAATATGACTAGAATTTTTGCAAAATTTTCTAGCCTATTTTTCTTACTTTTAATTATTTATATATATTTTTCATTATTTTATCATATTATATAATTAAATTTATTTAATATTATTTTTAATATTTTTTGTAATTAAATATATATAATATTATCACTTAATTAAGTTAATTAATGTAAACCAAATTTGACGCTAATATACTTCATGAATTGATGATAATTCAATGAATTTAATGGGAGTCTTTCTTTTGTTTGGTTTTAAAAATATTGAGAACTCAAATGAAAGGAAAAAAAATGAAAATTCAAATAGAAAATTAGATAAAAGTATACTTTTCTCTTATTTATTTTAAATAAGAGAAACACCATGGATCTTTCATTTTTACCATAACAAACTTGATTAATTCATAGTTCTAGGTAAAATAAATTTACTTCATGTTCTAGAAAAATCTAATCACATATAACTACTACTAACTTAAAAACTTTTCCTAATATCTTGGATATAAGATTTAAATGTGAGACTACAGTTTTTGATCAACTATTGAAAACTTGGAGTGACAGGACATTCCTAAAAAATATGGCATTTAAAAAATATGATTTGGAAAGTGAAGGAATAAAGTAGTCATGAGTAGTGTGAGTCATGAATACTATCATGTAAAGTGATCGTAGTTGTTAAGAATCAGTAAATTTTGGATTTTCGAACAATGTTTTCAAAATTGAATAAATTTTAAATATAAGGTCTTAAAAGTTAAGAGAAGAGCCTTAATAAAGTTTATTTAACAAAATAAAGTATATAAATATTTAATTCAATAAAAGTATAGTTTTATCGATATCAAATATCTATATTGTAAACTTAAAATATGAGTCTCAGGATATAGTGAGGCATTAAAGCTAAATTACTTGACTTATAAAAATAATAATCAGGTGTAAATGATGGTGAAATAATTGTTTAATTGGTAAATGTGCATTTAGGTGCATAGATTTATTTAATATTAATATAAAATAACATAATTATACAAATATACATGAAATTAACAACTTAAATATATTAAATGAGTAGAGAATCAAATTGAACAATTGTTAGACTTAGAGTTTGATGGCAATTGCAATGGCAAGAGTTTGGAAAAAGGTAAGGTTGGTAACATGGTGAAGTAAACATGGAAAAACATGAATTAACATGTGTAAGTAATAAAAAAAAAATCTTATATGCTATATAAACCCTTTCTTAACAACATTTTGAGCTTCTTACAAACTTTACGAGAGAAAACTAGTTAAGGAAAATTCTTGAGAGTTTGGGAAGTGAAGTATTGAGAAAAAACAAATTAAGGAAAAATTAATGTAAAATAAGGAGTTTTTGAGTGTGTAGGTTTTAATAGGATTTGGAAGTGTTACAAAGTCATCACCTTTCATTTTCGATCGTGCCTTAGTGGTAAACAAGCCAAAGTAGTGGTTTCCGGTAAGGGATCGCTTTTTCTCATTTTCATCAAAATTTGACTAAAAATATTAAATGATTTTGAAAAATTATGAAACTTAGTTTTCCCAAGAAATTTTTTTGTATAGAATTAAAATATCAATCTAGATTTTCTTAATTTTAAGTAAATGTTAGGTTCCTTAAAAAAAAGTCTTGTCAATAGATTTTTTTTTATCACATTTTGAAAAATCCAAACAATGTAGTTTCGGTCTAAATTTTCGTGTGTGAATTCCTTAAAGATTGTACTTTCATTCTATTTAATTGGTTTTTCAAGATTATAATGTTAGGTTTTTGATAAATTTTGATTCTTGGCAAAATAATGGCTAAAAGGTGCTTTCTTTAATATTTCTTTAATGAACTCATGGTAATTTTGTTATAAGTTGAAGAAACGGTGATTTCCAATGATACTCAAAATGAAATGACTCTAGATTTTGTAGAAAAACCCACTAATAAGTTAAATGTGGAATTAAAAGGTCAAACTACATGTTTTTCACTATAATTATATGTCTTTCTAATCAAATCAGATGTTTGATTTACCTAAATGATTTATATAAGTGTTGAAAAAGGGTTTTAAGTGACATTATATTCTGATTAAATAAGTCGATAGTGGATTTGATGTTGTGGTGAAGCGATTTATGGGTTATAAGGCCAAAAAAAACAAAAAATAGAGTTAGAAGGTAGTTTAGAAGATTGGATGTACTAATATATATAAACTTAAGTTAGTTGGAAGGTTGGTAAAAAATTGCATGAGTATGTAAGAAATGACTTTTTAGTATCTCTATGACATTGGCAGTACAATAGATATTGGATATATAGTTTTGAAACAAGTTTTATTTTGGAATAGCTACACGGGTAGAATTTTGGTAAAATCATGAATTAAATAATTAATCAGAATGTTGATAAGAAGATTCATCGGAGGAAACCCTATATAGTAAAAGGGAATTAGAGACTTAATCAGAAACTTGGTCAAAGACCACCTTAAAATGGAATTTGTATTAAAGAAAGATCTTAAACTCTAGACCCTATAATCAAGTAAGTTCTTATCTTAGTCTATATTCAACATATAATTAACTAGGGCACCATATACTTTATGTTTAGGTGGAATACAGGAGAAAGAGTAACAACAAGAAGCTTAAAGTTTAAGAAAGCTACTAAGTAGCCTTAGTAAGTATATTCACTTACGTGTTAAGAGTAGATTACATCTACTCATGTAACTTGCTTGGTTATGATTGTCTCGATTAAGTTATGTACAAGTGTAATGTGTTGATTGATGAGCTATGGAATGATTCATGACCTCTTTGATATATGTTGTTGGATGAAGCATGCTTAGTTGTTGACTTTGATAATTTTAGTAGGGTTATTGCTTGGTTATGATTATTGATTGAGATCTGTATTAACTTGGAAAAGAAGTTAGGTACTAACTATTAACCCTACCTCATAAGGTGTTCACTTAAGTAAACTCGATACTGAGGTATTAGGGATGAAAATGAAATAAGGTAAAGGTTTGGCTAAAAAGTAAATTAGTAAGTTTTCTTGTATTGCTTGGTAATTGCTTAGTATGTGATTGATACATTCATAGTATGGCATGAAAGTGACCTACAAGTTAAGTTTCCTAAAAATGGGATTTCGCTTGGCTAAGTTTTATTTTGGAAACCTGAGTTTTGTTGAGCAAACCATTTACTTTTTGAAAACTTGGTTTTGTAAAGCAAACCAGTTGTTTAAAAAAAAATTGATTTTTTTTTAGCATATAGAAATTGCATAACTTTTACTTAGTTAAGTTCTTTTCTAAGTTCCTGGATAAGTTATCTACTTGCTAACTGGATGGGCATAGGCTAGGGTTAAGATAGGATATCAATGTTGATGCATGTCATATACATGTACATGACACATGTTTTTGCATTTGCATTGCTTGACTAGTCTAAAGAGTATTTTGTCTGAATTGATAGTCTGATAAGATACTGCTTATTGTTATATGTTTATTTACTCTCACTCAACTTATAGTAAGTTGAGAGGAAAGTTGTCTTATCTTGAGGTTCAAAAAGATGTTAGATAGGACCTTACATCTTAAGAGTAAGAAGA
This sequence comes from Lumnitzera littorea, assembly GCA_024138015.1. Lineage (NCBI taxonomy): Eukaryota > Viridiplantae > Streptophyta > Magnoliopsida > Myrtales > Combretaceae > Lumnitzera > Lumnitzera littorea. Next base: position 20,505,634 of record JAMXBB010000007.1, read on the forward strand.
CTTTAGTACGTTTAATGGTGTCAAATTTCCTTAAGGGCGAGTAACTATAGACACGGATTCAAACTCTAAGAAAGAGTTCTTTAAAAGATTGTCAAGTTATGTTGTAAAGACCTTAGCATGAGATTGTAAATGTGATGTACAAAATTTTTGATGAATTCTTATTTTATATAAGATTGTATAGTTACGATACTTAGAGTTTGTCTCACATATTTAAAGACTTCTAAATCAAGTGTTTTTTTTTTGAAGGGATGGTAGTAACGAACTGTTTTCATGCACCAAAAGTTACCAAAAAAAAAAAAAAAGAAAAAAGAAAAAAGAAGTTATAAGCAAACACCTAAAAGGTGGGGTATTACATTATTAGCCTTAAAATTGGACTTCATGTCAAGTTACTTTACTGGAATCAATAGGCTCCATGATTTGGTATGACTTCTTATACTTAATAGACTTCAATTGGTTCATCATTTAAATTGGATATTGTTCTAACTTAATCTTGATCTATTTGCTTAATGTCTCGTAACTAAGGTTATTTATCAAACCAAACCAAATTGAGTCACATGGAATTGTAAAATGTGGTTCTTTTATATTTCAATCCAGTTTGCGGTTCAATTTAAAGAGGGTAATGTTTTATGGTTTGGTTTAGTAGGTCAAACTAAACTGAATCATTTCAACTTGAATCGAAATGATTCTAATTAAAAAACAAGAAATAGGCAACACATTTTAATATCTGACCTTATTGACATTTCACTTGAATCCTATTTACCTTTTCTTACCATTTCTCATTTCACTCTTAGTTTTCACAACTTATTTTCCTTCACTATTTTCTCTCATCTCTAGTATATTCATGTGTCTTTACTATCATATTAGATACAATATCATCATAACACAATGTTATATGGTTTTAATTCTTACATAGTGTTTCTCAATTTAAACATCAGTATTGGTTGACTCTGATTTGACTATTATAAAAGAAAAAGAATATGATATTTTTAAAAAGTGATTTAGACCATACCAAACCAAATTGAACCAAGTCGAACCTCATCTAAAGCATTTAAAACCATAAATCATTAAATGCAGTTTGGTTTGTGAAGTATTTGAATTGAACCATTTTAAAAATGATTATCAATACCCTACTTGTAACCTTGATACTAATTGGCGATTTGCAAACTTGCAATAATAGCCATATCTCTTATATGATGTAGCATAGACTTCCCTTATTGTTGATTATCTTCCAGCTATGTTGATTGGCTTTAAGAGTCCTACATTGTTAGTTCAAGAGATAACTTACAACTAAAATGTTGTATCTTTTGGCTTCTTCTAGTTAAATAAAAAAAGAATGGCTAATGTTTTTATGGATGTGTTTTTATTGGTGGAGACCTAAGTAAAGAGGACTTCCTAATTGCAGTGTTGATGGATGGGTAATCAGTGTTTGTTTTGGTTTTTGTCAATTTTATATTTTCGTTTATTCTATTTTTACAAGAGTAAGTTCTAACATAGTAAGCCTAAGTGGATTGCCTAAATAGGTTGTGTTGATACCTAACTCTTACCTAGCCTTAAGCCTAACTCTAGTAAAGGCCCCTGAAGGTCCATCACCCTTAAAGGAATGAATTCTCTACCCTCTTCAAGTACCTTAACTTGCTCGAATGCCTTTGCCATCCCTAAGCCCATTAAAATGCTACCTATAAAATGCTTGCCTTGAGAACTTAGGCAACTACTCTAGTGAACCTAGAGTTGGAGGGCTCCCCTAATACGTGAAGACTCTATTGATAAGTTGACTAAGCTTGGTGTATGAGGAAATGCTCCCTCATCCAATTCGAGTACAAAGAATGATGAAACCTTCGGCTTATGAGCTCCCCCTACGGCCTAACTCATTGCTCGCAATGCACTCGTGCCACCTTACTTACCTCCTCACCTCCTTCTTTTCTTTAGTGTCGGCATCCTACCCCAGCTCATTGATTATAGCTTAACATTCGTAGTATAGCCAGCACACTTAACATACCTTGAAGATGTTAGACTTGCAGTTCACAGATGTGGTTACTAGCATAGGCATGGCCGACCAACTCTCAAAGCTACCTTATTAGCTCCATGGTGCATGTCCCTTGTCAACTACTAGTATGAACCAGCCTTAAGGCAACTTGTGTTTAGGTACTTTACACTCTGAAATTTGAACTCATAGGGGGGGGAAGGGAAAAGGTAGGATTGGCATAACATTGCAAGGCCTATATGGCATGAAGGTACTTTACGCTTTGAAATTCAAACTTACAGTAAGTAACAACGAGGTCGAGTATGAGGTGCTCATTACAAGACTGAAAATAGTTAAAGACATTGGAGCCGAAAAGTTAGACATCTACTCAAATTCTATGCTAGTAGTCCAATAGGTGAAGTGGATGGGGGTGGGGGAAGGAGGGTACGAAACTAAGGGGGAAATAATGATCAAATACTTACAAACAATCTAGGGCTTCCTTGTAGGTTTCACCTCCTGGAAGATCAATAAGATCCCTCGAGCAAAAAATTCAAAGCTAGACAAGCTTTCCAGGCTAGCCTCATCCGTTGCCTTCATACAGCATGGCGGCAATAAACTACTCTTCATACAGTACCTCTTTGAGCGAAGCATAGAAGGGTAAGGGCAAGAGGTCCTCGACATTTGAATAGTGGACCCTAAACGTACTAGATAGACCTCATCATAGAGCACTTGAAGACAACGGCATTGTTCGATGATCGAATGGAGGCAAAGAGGCTAGCTTTCATTGTGGTAAACTATACACTAATCAACGATGTACTATATTAGTGAGGCTAAAGTATCCTACTACTTAGATTCCTCAAGCTTGAAGAAGGTAGCCATGCCTTAGAGGAACTCCATGCAAGAGTATGTAGTATTTATGTCCAATCCTAAACTTTATATATCTGAGCCCTATGACTGGGTTGTTATTGGCTGATGATAAAGGAAGATGCTAAGGTTCTAGTTCAAAGATGCCACTAATGCTAGAAGTATGTGACAATCCCCTATACGTTAAGCTCTTACTTACATCCCATGATGAGCCCCTAGCCATTTGCCTAATGGGGACTTGACATATTCGATCCATTCTCAAAGGTGTCGGTAGGCCAACAATTCATCTTAATAACGGCTAATTACTTCATCAAATGGGTGGAAGCATAAGCGGTGAAATCTATCACCGCTTGGGCAATAGAAGGGTTTGTCCTTACCCATGTCCTCTTCTACTTCAGAGTACCATATGTGTTGATTAAAGATAGTGGTAGGAAATTTGATAGCAATAAATTTAGGGAGTTCATCAAAAGGCATAACATAAGGCCTTATTACACCTTAGTCACTCACCCATAAATTAATGGCTAAGTTAAGGCAATTAATAAGATTATCCTCAATAGCATGAAGAATAGGGTACAGTGAGCTGGAAGTAGGTGGATGGATAAGCATCCTAGTATACTCTAGGGATACTGCATGATGCATAGAGCTTGCATGGGAGAAATCCCCTTTCATCTCGCCTTTGGATCAGAAGTTGTCCCCCCATCAAACTAGAGCTACCTAATAGTAGGATCTAGAACTTTGACATAAGTACTAACCATATGGCCCTTTAAGCGAGTCTTGACATCATCGAGGAGGTATGTAACATTGCATGTACTTAGATGGTAGCATACCAATAGCAAGTGGCTCGGTATTACAACAAAAAAGTGAAGCACAAGATCTTCTTAAGTTTAAAGGAAATTGGTGGCCATCGGCTTGCACAAGGGATAGGGTAAGCTGATAAGAATTAGACCATCGGACCCTTGACTCGTGCCCAAGCTCGAGGGTTGGAAAGCATAGCTAGGTAAGTTCTTTCCTTAAGGCCCACCACTAAGGAGTTTGAGCTATTACAATCTACTGGCTTGATGATTTGGCTAAATTGAATCTTCTTGCACTCATAATTCGTCTTTAGTTGCTGAACTAAACTGCACTTGAACGTCAGCTTAGCTCATGTGACCATTAGTTTAGCTAACCTTAGTTCGAGCTATATCGAGAGTGACTGAGGTGAATTCAACTTAGAAGAATTATCTACTAGGCTCGCTATAGCTGACCTACTACCCCTATTTAATACCTTAGCTTAGTAGAAACCAAATTGAACGTATAGAATTGTCATTTCTATTAGAGAACCATCTACCCACAATGAGCCATGTGTTTGAGCAACCATATGACAAAATTCTCCATACAAAATGCTCATTTTGTTATATCTAACTATACTCTTATTATTCCTTGTAACTTACTTCTTTTAGATAATATCCTTTTTAGTCTTTTCCATTTTAGGTAGGTTTCCCTAATTTCTCAGGTATAAATACCCTTTTGTACATGTAGCCGCATCATTATGAACATTATCATTATATTGAATATTTTTCCTTTCGTAAACATTTGCTTTTGTTAGCTTATTTGCTTACTTCACTCTTATCTTAATCCTTAAGCAAGGATACATGGTGAGCAACCTCATCGAACCACCTCATGCATTATATCGAGTTGTGTCATGAGTTCTTAAAAATTCTATCGGTACATTATATCCTATAGAGTTGTTCATGGGTCTGCTTGTGTTTTACTTTTTCTGTTATTTTCACAACTTTCTATTGCCTTTTTGAGCTTTTTATGAGCTTGGACTTATCCTTACAACCAGCCTTGCCTGTTCTTGGCTATGGTCTACACCATCTTGATATTAAAGTGGAGGTTTTCATTTCAATAAGTCGTATTTGCATTTTTGAAGTAGTGTTTGCTATGATAGTGTGTTGAGGCTATATGAAGATTTACTAAAGTGTTCACATAAGTTAAAACGTGTAGTAATTGCTTTCGTGTATACTTTGTTTTGCCTTATTTTGAACACCTGCAAACAGAGTAAGTTCCAATTAGGTTTATTGTTCTTTGGAGGAGTTATTGTGTTGATAGATCAATTGAACCTTTATGAAGAACAAGTGTATGTTTTGTTTAGCGTAAAGAATTGTATTTGTTGTTTCTTATAATCTGAGTTGTTACTAGGATTATCGAAGAAAATGACCAACCCAAGCATTAATGTTGGAATTAAGGATGATTATAGTGGTGTTGTCTACCATGGCTAATAGCTACAATACACCCTTAAGAGTACAGATGAACGACTTGATGAGGTGGCTAACCTCTTAGATAATCTAACTAAAGCTATTCATGCAATAGCTTATTGACCTGTTAAGGCTGTACAGAACACTTCATAAGTTGCTTGACCTATTAGAGGACAAAACCCAGCTTGACAAGTTCGAGGTGGAAGAGTAGGAGGATGAGTGTAGATGATTATCTGCATTAGGAGGAGAAGGTAGAGTAAGTTTTTTATTATTATCGGTACAAAGACCGAGATAAGGTGAGGACAACAACTACTGAATTCTCGGGATATACTGTGATATGATAGAAGAACTTCCAACTCATGAGGAGGTAAGAAGGATATAGAGAAGTAAGTACTTGGTTGGAGATAAAGAGGATACTCAGAAACTGATTTGTGCCAAGTACATAGTTGTAAGACACTTTTGCTTAGCTTCAAGAGTTGAGAAAAGGAAGTAAAACTGTTGATGAATACATTTAGGAGTTCTAAATACTCATGATTTCCTGTGAAGTAGAAGAGCCATCTATATGAATAGTGTCCAAATTCCTTATTGGATTAAGAAGTGATATTCGAGACATTATGGAACTTTAGTAGTTTACCATAATAAATGAGACTATAAGAATAACCTAACGAGTAGAAAGACAAAGTAGAAGTAGAATACTAACTCAACTCCCGATGAGCCTACCTGGTTAATCGAGCCAACCTTTTCGGGGAGGTTACCTACTTTAACTAAATATTGAGCCAACTAGAAAGACAGGCATTTGAGTTGAACAAAAGGGCCAAACTGGTGTTGACATGCCAATATGAACATATGAGAAGGGATAGGGATTTAGGAGGAAGATAAGACAGATTAAGTGCTTCAAATGTTAAGGGTTTGGGTATATGGCTACTCAATGTTTGAACTGAATGACTATGATCATCAAGGGAGATGACCTCAAGATTAAAGTAGATAGCATGGATGAGGAACTTGAGGAGAAAAAAGAGGGAAATGAGACTACTGTTAATGATGACTTGATTAAAGAGGATGTGTTCGCAGAGGACTTAGATAAGTTGACTTTAGTTGTCCAACGTGTAATGACCTTGTAATCCTCTATCAAGGAGGAGTAGAGAGAAAACTTGTTCCATATCACTTGCAAAGTGGATGATCAGGTCGTACACTCATAATAGATAGTGGGAGCTGCACCAATGTGGCATCTGCCGACCTAATTAAGAAGCTTAAGCTGTCAACCATTCTACATCCAAAAACATATAAGTTGCATTGGCTGAATGAGAAAGGAACATTATATGTCACTTAGTAAGTATTACTACTAATCTTTATTAGGAATTATTTCGATGAAATTCTTTGTGACGTACTACTTATAAGTGCATCACATATGTTGCTAAGCTGACCCTGGCTTTTCAATCGAAGAGTTATTCATGATGGATACATGAACAAGTATGTGCTTGAGAAGATGGGAGGAAGATCACATTGAACCCTATGACATCGAATCAAGTTAGTAAACTATAAGCTAAACTTGCTTGAGGATCCAAGAAGACGTTGATTTTGAGTAGAGCCAAGCTTTGACAAGCTATAAAGGTTGACGTGCTGACTTTTATGTTGGTCAGAAGGATATTAGAGTTGAAGGAATAGATTGAATTACCCTAATAAGTCAAGGAGCTGCTAAATGAATATGTTCACCTGTTTCTTGAACAGTTTCCCAAGAGATTACCTTCTTTTTGAGGTATTGAACATTGTATTGACTTCATACCAGGTACTGACCTACCAAATAAGCCAACTTATGAGATGAATCCCGAGTAAGTTGCTAAACTCCAAAGACAAGTCAATGAACTTCTAGAATAAGGTTATGTGAGGGAGAGTCCTAGCCCTTATGCTTACAATACTTGTGCTGAAGAAGGATGGAACTTGGCGAATGTGTGTGGATAGCAGAGCTGTCAATAAGATTATAATCAAACATAGGTACCCCATCCTAAGGTTAGATGATATGTCGGATGAACTAAGTAGTGTAAGCGTATTCAGTAGGATTGATCTAAAGTTTAGATGCCACCAGATTCGAATGAGGTAAGGGGATGAGTAGAAGATTGCTTTGAAGACCCAACATGGCTTATACGAGTGGATTGCCATGCCCTTCGGACTATCAAATGCCCTAAGCACTTTCATGAAGTTAATGAATCATGTTTTAAGAAATTTGATCGAAAAATTTGCCGTCTTCTACTTTGACGACATCCTTGTCTATAGTGCTGACTGACAATGCACATTAATTACCTCAGAGCTGTTTTTAATGTCTTATAAGAAGAAAGGTTGTCAGGAATTTAAAGAAATGTTGTTTCAATTAGGAAGAAGTAATCTTCCTTGGTTTCATAGTAGGTGGAAGGAGACTAAAAGTAGATGAAGAGAAGGTGCAAGCTATTGTTGAATAGCCAACCCCAACCTCCTATATTAAGGTGAGAAGTTTTCATGGATTGGCATCATTTTATTGATGCTTTATCTAAGGATTCAGTACCATTGTAATGCCTCTAATTGAACTTACAAAGAAGAATTTAGAGTTTAAGTGGGGAGAGAAAGAGGAAAGGAGCCTTGTTGAAGTGAAAACAAGGTTGACCTTTGCCTTAGTCTTGGCTTTCCCAGACTTTGAAAGAGTATTTGAGCTTAAATGCAATGCGTTAAGCATCGGCATCAAAGCTATATTAATGCAAAAAGGCCAACCTATCGCTTATCATGGCGAGAAGCTCAAAGGAGCGTAATTGAACTATTTTATATATGACAAAGAGTTTTTGGCCCTAATCCGAGCTCTTCCCTTATAGCAGCATTATCCTTTGCCAAAAGAGTTTGTTATATACATGGATCATGAGTCCTTGAGATATTGTGGAGTCAATCCAAACTTTCCAAATGCTAAGCCAAATGGATTGAGTTCCTTACGGGATTTAACTTTCTCAATAAGTACAAGCAAGGTAAGAACAATGTAGTTGCCGACACCCTATCAAGAAGACATGTTCTTTTCACTAAGCTATAGGATAGATTGTTAGGATTTGCTAACATAAAAGAACAGTATTAGACTGATCTTCATTTTGACCTTATATATAAGAACTGTGAAGAGCAATAAATGAGTACCATGTATAGGATAGATACTTCTTTAGAGGTAGTAAGTTGTGTGTGCCAACTTGCTTAATGAGTGGTGAGTAAAGAAGCCCATAGTAGAGGACTCTTTGGACACTTTGGAGAGTGGAGAATGTATGAGCTATTGAATGATAGATTCTTCTAGCTTAGAATAAAGTGTGATGTGCATCGTGTGATTAAGTGATGCACCATCTGTAAGAAAGTAAAGAGCATAGTAGAGGAAGGGAAAGCAATGCCTCTGCTTGCTCCGACCAGACCATGGGTTGACTAAAGTATGGACTTTATCCTTGGATTACCTTGAATTGCTTGAGGCAAAGATTCTATCATGGTTGTCATAGATAGGTTTAGAAAAATGGCACATTTCGTGCCTTATATCAAAACTAACAATGCTTTAGCTATTACTTCTTTGTTTTTACAGGAAGTATTTTGCTTGCACGGAGTACTGATGAGTGTAGTATTGGACTATGACCCAAAATATCTAAGCCATTTTTGGAGGACCCTTTACATCAAATGGGAACTAAACTACTATTCAACACCTTTAGTCATCCTTAAACCAACGGCCAAACTGAGGTGGTTGATCCCACCTTAGGATCATTGTTCTAAGCTATAGCGAGGAAGAACTTAACCGATTGGGATGTTTGCCTACCCGTAGTCAAATTTGCTTATAATAGGATAGTACACACCACCACTGAGCATGCCCCATTTGAAGTCATCTATGGTTTTAACCCTAAACTACCCTTCGATCATACCCTGATATCACCTATTGAACTAGAAGATCTAAAAGCAAGAACTTGAGCCTAATCCATCCAGTAGATTTATCAATGAGTCACTTAGTAGATTGATCGCTCTGCCATAAAATTAAGGGAAAAAGAGCAAAGGAAGGAAAACCAAGCAATTTCAACTAGGGGTCTAAGTGTGGTTGCACTTGAGTAAGGAAAGATTCCCTAATAAGAGGAAGAACAAGCTATCTACCCAAGTTGAAGGACCATTTAGAATACTCCAAAAGATTAATGATAATGTATATCAACTTGAGCTACTGGGAGACTTCGAAGTGTTAAATGTGTTTAATGTTGCCAACTTTAGTCAATACCAACCTGATGGGAGCTTGGATGAGGACCAACTGGATTTGATCTCAAATCTTAATTAGCTTATAGGGGATGATAGGAATTAAACCATTGGACCCTTGATCTGTACCCAAGCCTGAGGGCTAAAAAGGATGGCTAGGTAAGTTCTTTCCTTAAGGCCCACCATTGAGGAGTTTGAGCTAGTACAATCTGCCGGCCTGATGATCTGGCTGAATAGAATCCTTTCGTACTTATCATTCATTTCTAGTTATCGACCTAAATTGCACTTGAATGTCAACTTGGCTCATCCAACCATCAATTTAGTCAACTTGAGTTTGAGCTATATCGAGAGTGATCGAGGTGAATTTACCTTGAAAGAATTATCTACTCAACTCGCTACAACTGACCTACCACCCCTACTCTATACCTCGGCTTGGCAAACACCAAATTAAATGTATAGAATTATCTTTTTTGATAGAGAGCCATCTACTTACAATAAGTCATGTATTTGAGAAACTATGTGACAAAATCCTCCGTATAAGATGCTCATTTTATTATATTCAACTGTATCCTTATTATTCCTTGTAACTTACTTCTTTTAGATACTACCATATTTAGTCTTTTCCATTTTAAGTAGATTACCATAGTTTCTCAGATATAAATACCCTTTTGTACATGTAGCCTCATTATCATGAACATCATCAATGTACTAATATTCTTCCTTTCGTGAACGTTTGCTTTCATTAGCTTATTTGCTTACTTTGCTCTTATCTTAATCCTTAAGTAAGGCTAAGTGGTAAGTAAACTCAACAAACCACTTTGTGTATCATATCGAGTTGTGTTGTAAGTCTTCAGGCGTTCCATCGGTATGTCATATCCTATGGAGCTATTTATTGGTTTGCTTCTATTTTACTTTTCCTATTTTTTTCGGAACTTTCCATCACCTTTTTGATCTTTCTATAAGCTTAGACTCACTCTTGTGATCGGCCTTGTTTGTTCTTGGCTATGGTTTGCACCATAAGCTATCCCCTAATTGGAAAGACCCGATGCACCTGATAGAAGAAGCAGGCGAGGGAGCTTATAAGCTGGAGACTCTCGACGGGCAAGCTATCCTTAGAGCATGGAATGCTAACAACCTAAGAACATATTTCCACTAAGTGTTGTGATGTGTTTGAAAAAATTTGTAACCATTGTTGTGATTAATGAAATGACGAGTTTCTTACACTTGTTTATACTATCTTTCCATACTACTAGCTTATGCTATGCATCCTTATCCTTGGGTTGATTTTATCCTCGAATGCGTGCCTAAGTTAGTATTAATACTAATACCGTAGGCTATGCACTAATCTCTGGTGTATGGCTTCACTATGCTCTCATACTTAGGTTAATTTTTATCATTAAGCATACACACCATGTTAATACCTACACTAACACCGTAGGGCTACATATTAACTACCGAGTGTCAATCCACACATGCCCCCCATCATAGGTCAATCGAATACGTACCTAGAATTAGTAATTACATTAATACAGTGAGCTCACATATTAATAACCAAGCATCAGTTTACACCATGCCCTCTTATCCTTGGGTCAATGATGCATCTTTAAGTTCATACACTTAAAGGCTACAACACAATGGAAGAAGGTGGAACAAAAGAAATTAGTAAGTTTGTGAGCAACTTATGGATATGATACATCACAAGTTCATACGGCTTAACTTTACACTCGATATTACACACGAACGTAAAAATTAAGATCGTTCGTCATTAACTTTTGTTAAAAGAACTAGATAAGAGTTGGGTAAGATAGAGAGCACAAGGGTTACTTTAAAAGGAAAGTTTTTGTATTCAATAGCGAATGAAAGTTGATTGTTGTGTTACAAGAAAATGAGGCTTTTATATGGCCTTTGTAGGGTTACATAAAAAAAGGAAAAGACAAAAAATGGCAGTTAAATAGTAAAGATTCATAAAACATGCTAAAAGGGAAAAAAAAATGATAAAACAGTATAACGTATAGAAATAGTAGAATCATTTTGGAATATTGTGTCGAAGGAAATGTATTAAATTATTGTTGGTGAGCCTGGAATCACAAGTGTTGATTGTTCTTGTGAGTGTAAAATCTTAAGTAGCTCGACAATTGTTGGTGTTAAATCGATAGAGGTTAGAAAAGGATTGGGTGAATTAGCCTACCTGATTTAGGTCAAGTTAGAGCTTGGACTCTAGCAATATTTGATGTCTTGTCTAGTTGGTGACTAGACTGCTTGGCTCGAGTAGGCGTCCGGTGCTGGTCATTTCAAGGATTATTCCTATCACAATCAAAGCTTGGCAGTCAAGTCGAAGTGTAGCATACCCTAGTTAATTTCGGAATCCTCATCCTTGAAGAGTACTTAAGCTAATATATGTCGGCTAAGTCTTTGTAATCCCCTAGCTTAGCTTTTGGTAATGGATCTATAGAGTTGATTCCTATCAGTCGATTTTTATCCTCTAGTGCATGCCCCAAGTTAGTATCTAAATTAACACCATGAGCTAAGTATAGTCCACTAACATGAGTTTTCCTGTACTCCCTCACTTGGGCCTATATTTATCCCCAAAGATGTGCCTTAAGTTGGTACATGTATCGACATTATAAGGATCATGGATTTGACTACCAACAGGGGTAAGCCCCATTAGCTTGGTCCAAAACATAGGACTTATCTTCTAAGTAATAGAATGCACTAACCGCTTAACCTCATAGGCGGGCTGCTCAAAGGCCTTTCTTACCTAGGTTGAATATGTTTGTGCCCTATCACTATTCAGACTATGAGTGAACAAAATTAAAGTCATTGAGCTCGGATTAAAAGAGATGAAGGAGAGAGTGAAAGCAAGTCAAATAAAAGTAAAGCGAGAAAGTATGAATATAACACTAGAATTTCATTAAATAAAGAAGTACAAGGCTTTACGGGTCAGTATCTTGACCTTAAGTACATTTAGAAACAAAAAGGAAAATTACAAGAGGCGAGAGGCTTATCCTTAACGTACTGCTTAGCATCAAATCTTGATCCTTACTCTTAACTTTGACTTAGTTGCCTACATGAAGCTCCTCTTCAGGATGAATTGCTCTCAACTTCAACTTAGTTTGTAGCTTTCATTAAAGGAAACATGACTGTATCCTCAAGTTTCATCTTAGTTGATGGTCATGCACTTTCTAACCTTAGCAGCTTCAAATGCAAGTCCCTACTCCACTTAGATGAGCCGACTATCCATAGGAGTAACTTAGGGGGGATTATCTAGGTTGATCTACCTACCCCGTCTGCACTAACTGCAGAATAGCATGAAGAGCTTGAAACTATCCTACCAAGCTCCTTTGGGTTGCCTTAGTTGAAAAATCAAGAAGAGAAAGAGGCTTCCTCTATTACCATCATTACTGTGGAGGCCTTAGTTATGTGATAAATTGAGAGGTAGTACCTGAAGGCTCCACTTGTAACTTTGTGTAGAGAAACACCTCCTACGGTGAAGCCACTCTAACAAGTGATGGATGTACACTTATAGTCTCACCCTTGCACAAGCAACTATGGCTCAGATGAAGACCTAATTGAGAGTCCTACGTACACCTCCCAATCACTATTTGAGGGCTACCCTCCATTGTCAGGTAACTCTCTACATCTCATGATGACAAGCTTTCCTTTCGAGCTCATACACACTCTCTCTCACTCTAATAATCATCGACTCTCTCATGGTGAAGCAAAAGGGAATATCAACTCTCTAACTGGCTCTTAACAGAAGAATGTTGGAATGTTTTTAATGTAGGAGACAAAGGAACCATGTACCCTTTATATAGGGGGCCCATGAAATCCCCAGTCATCCATGTATCACCTATCCAACGATGTAGAAGGAATGGGAGACTTGAGCCCTTAGGAAACATTAATGTGTTGTTCGTACATTAAATGCCTTCTAGAAGGTCCATTATCCAAGACGTATGTTTACCATGTATGCACACTACTCGAGGTATGCTTGCCTAAGAGATTGCAGAATGTTAGAAAAGACCCACTTGAGTTTACTAGCTTACTTTACTTTGCACAAACAAACCACATACAAGTCGAACATGTTGTGCTCAGGTATCTCCAAGAAGGCAAAGTTAGGAGACATAAGTGAAACGGGTTAAATAACTAGCAGACAAAAGGACTTGGAAGATTTTCATGGTTGGAGTTCCTATTAGAACACCAAGGATAACAGTGTAACAACGAAAAAAGAAAAGAGCAAAAGAGGAGAGTAAAGTGGAAGCAAACTAAATATAAGGACAATTCCATTAAGCCAGTCGATTGTTTACATCAAAGAAGGGAGATACATATCTTAACCTTCATCTACACACCCCTTTCCCCCCTTCCCAACCCAAAACCCAAGAGCAAAACAAAACAGGCACCCTACTTGAGCTAAACAAAACAAAAATTGAAAAACAAAAGCAAGGCCACTTCAACCTATTCCATAACTACATTTTCTTCCACCTCTTCCTCTTGGCCAGCCTCCTCATTATCTCCATCATTAAAGCTTCCCTCAAGAGAGTCCTTTGATGATGCTTCCTAGTATCAGGCAAGTATACCTATCGTTTAGTAGTATAGTTCAGAAAACAGATGTTATTCCCACAAGGTTTGTGAATACTAATACTAACTATCTCCTTATTGTCTAACCGATAAACTTCAATTCAAGAACTTAAATAAGTAAATCGAAGTTACTGCTAAAACTAATTTAAAGATTGACTAAGACTCAATTCAAGAAGTTAACAAGAAAGTAATTCAATTGAAAGTTAACTTAAGATTCAATGTTGTACCTAGATCTTACTTCCCCTAGAATTATACATATGGCTTTACTAAAGATTATCTAATTCAATCCTTAATTTTCTTAACCAGGAGAAATTCAAGTCTATTAAACTTAATCTTTAGATTACCTATTAGAATCTCTTTTTAATAACATAATCAAAGATTGCATTAAAGAATAACAAATTCTCTAACTAATTTAATCAAGATCTGGAAAAACTTTACAGTTTATCTCTAAACTTGCAAGAATCTTCATCAGTTATGTCTAGATCTAATCAAACAAGAAATCACTCGATTCTCTTACACAATATCAGATTTTAGACTAACACCCTCGGAAATATTAATCCAAAACAATCAACCACACATAATTGAACCAAGAAAATTAAAGATCTTCATTAGATCTAAGAAAAACCAACATCACACAATAATTCTAGAATCCACAAAACCTAGATACAAGAGATTTACTCACTATTCCTAGTAAAGTAATGATCTTGAACAAGATCTAAAGAAGAAATAGAAAAATAAGCCATGAAATCCATAAAAAGTCTTGAATCTTGAAACTTGATGTACATTGCTTTCTTGTATGTTCGGTGATGGGAATTAAGCTACGGGACCTTTGTCCCGCAGCCAAGCTTGAGGATTAGAAGGGTTAGTACAATGAATCCTTATGTTCTAACCAACCCTTACCGAGATCGAGTACTTTCTTATCGAGTCACTTTTAATGCCATACCACATGACCACCCATTATTCTATGGTATGCCAAGTTGATGATTACTCTCTAATGCTAAGTCAATCAATCACTTAGCATCATCCTTGTTGAGAAGCTGAGAGAGAGAGGATTTGGATTTACTAAAACACCCTTACTCGGATAAGCCCATCTGTTTGTACTTTTTGTCCACATCTCCTAACAACCTCGCTAATGCAGTATCACCACTTGTACAGTATCATATGTAGAATTTATAACACCAATGATTGTTTTTCATGTGTATTCATTTTTACCTTTTTGTATCATGTATATTGCTTCTTTAGGAAATGTCTTTATTGTCTTTTCCCTTTTGGGCAAGTTGTCCTAACTTATGGGTATAAATAACCTTGTACTTGTAGCTGTAATAGATCAAATTATTTTCAATATATTTAAGTACTTTCTTTCTTGCGTAAATATTGTTGTTTACTCTCAGCATCACTTTTATCCTTTCCCTTAAGCAAGGTTATGTGGCGAGTGACCTCATTAAACCAATTCGTGTGTCATATTGAATTGTGTTATGAGTCCTTAGAAGTTCCATTGGTGCATCATATCCTCTGGAGCTGTTCGTGGGTTTGCTTACCGTTTCATTCGTCATTTTTTTTTTTTTTGCCTTCTTTTAAAACTTTCCCCGTTAACCCTTTTTAAGCTTTTTACAAGCTTGGACTCATCCAACGATCAGCCTAGTCTGTTTTCGGTCACGGTTTGCAACATCTTGTTATCAAAGTAGAGGTTTTTTTTTTTTTTTTAAGTAGTTCTTTTTGAAATTCTGTTATACTTTATTTTATGTGTGAGAGACAAAGCACGTTACGGTTATCTGTTGCGTTGTTAACTGTTATCTTCCTGAAGTATTTGTTTGAGCTGTGAAATTGTGAGGAAGAATGACAGACCTAAGTATAAATATTGGTACTGGCGATGATAGTAGAGTTTCTCTACCATAGATGACAATCTCAAGGAACTCCTTGAAGTATTGATGAGAGACTTGATGAGATAGCTAACCTCTTGGTAGATTTAACCCAAGCTGTTCATGCGCTGTCTTGCCGACCCACTGAGGTCGTGTAAAACACTCCACAAGCTTCTTAATTTATTAGAGGTTAAAACCCAGCTCGACCAGTTCAAGGTAGAGGAATTGACGGACGAGTACGGTGAAGGATAGACTTAAGAGAACTTGATGAGGAGGAAGAAGAGTATTTTGAAGAGGAGCATGTGTGAGTCCTCAGAGCATCCGACCATGTGAAGCTTCGGATTTTGAGTTTCAATAGATCTAAGAATGTCGACGAGTATCTGGATTAGGAAGAGAAGATAGAACGTGTGTTTGATTACTATCAATATGAGGATTATGAGAAAGTGAGGACAATTGTTATTGAATTCTTTGGGTATGCTGTCATATGGTGGAAGAATTTTCAGGCCATGAGAAGAGGAGAGGGGTACTGAGAGATTAACATTTGGCCCAAGATACAGAGAGTACTCAGAAACAGATTCGTGCTGAAAACATACCTCCAAGATACTTTTACTCGGTTTCAGGAGTTGAGACAAGGAAGCCAAACTATTGATGAGTATGTTTAAGAATTCCAAATACTTATGATATGATGCGAAGTGGAAGAAAGCCCGAACAATCTTAAGATTTATTACTGGATTGAGAGGAGACATCCGAGATATTATGGAGCTCTAATGATTTGATACAATGGATGAAGCTGTTAGGATTACCTAACGAGTAGAGAGGCAAAGAAGGAGCCGAGTAATGACTAAAATGCTGACTAATCGACTTGGTCAAGCAAGTCACTGAGCTCAGTCAAGTACCAAGTTGAACAGAAGGGTTGATGTTAGAGCCCAGCAAAAAGGTCGACTTGATAGTAAAGTACCGACCCAAACTTATGAGAAGGGGCAAGGGTCTGGAAAGAAGACGAACCAGATCAAGTGCTTTAAGTGTCAAGGGTTCGGACATATGGTTGCTCAATGCTCGAATCAATAGACGATGGTTGTTAAGGGAGACATCTCGAAGCTAAAAGTAGAGAGTACAGACGAGGAACTCAAGGAAGAGGAGGTTCCTGCCAAGAAAGAAAATGCTGAGAAACAACTAATTAAGGAAGACATGTTTGCTGAGGACTTGGCCTAGTTACTCATGTTTATTTGACGCACTATGAACATGGAACCCTCATGAGAGGAGGAGTATAGAGAGAATCTATTTCATACAACTTGTAAGGTGAATGATTAGGTATGTACCCTCATCATGGATAGTGGCAGCTGTACTGATGTGGCATCAATAGACCTTATTTCGAAACTGAAATTGCCAACTATTGCATACTTGAAGTCATATAAGTTGCACTAGTTAAGTGAGAAGGGAGCCTTACATGTCACTCGACAAATATTACTATCGATCACTATTGGAAACTACTCTGACTAGATTCTCTACGATGTATTACCCATGTATGCTTCCCATATGTTGTTAGGTACCGTGGTTGTTTGATAGGAGAGTCATCCATGACGGCTACAGGAACACATACATGTTTGAGAAGGATGATCAGGAAATCATGCTAAATCTGATGTCGTCGAGAGAAGTTTACAAGTTACAAATGAAACTTGTTTGCGGATCAAAGAAGGCTCTAATGATAAGTAGAGTTGAGCTCATTAGAGTCGAGCTCTAAGAAGCCATCAATGCTAATAAGCTAACCTTCTTGTTGGTCAGGCGATTGTTGGAAATGAGGGAGTAGGGTAAGTTACCCTAGGAGGTCAAGGAATTGTTAGATGAATATGCCGACCTGTTTTCAGAGCAGTTACTTGAAGGGTTACCTTCGACCCAAGGTATGGAGCACTGTATTGACTTAGTACTCAGTGTTGTATTACCGAATAAGCTAGCTTATTGAATGAATCTCAAGTAGGCTTCTGAACTCTAACTTCAAGTCAATGAGTTGCTGGAGAGAAGTTATGTAAGAGAGAGTCTTAGCTCCTGTACTATACTTGCACTTCTAGTGTCGAAGAAGGATGGAACTTAGTGGATGTGTGTTGATAGTTGAGCCATAAACAAAATCACGATCAAATATATGTATCTAATCCTGAAGCTAGAAGACATGTTGGATGAACTGAGTGGAGCTAAAATTTTCAACAAGATTGATCTTAAGTCTGGCTACCATCAAATTCGCATGTAGCGTAGAGACGAGTTGAAAACTGCATTCAAAACTCGACATGGACTTTACGAATGGATGGTCATCCCTTTCGGCTTGTTGAATGCCCCGAGCACTTTCATGAGACTTATGAACCATGGGTTGAGACATCTCATACGGAAGTGTGTCATGGTGTACTTTGACGACATCTTGGTATACAATGTCGACATGTCGAGTCACTGTAAACATCGCAAAGTGGTCCTAGATATTCTCTATGTTAAGAGATTATTTGGCAACCTAAAGAAATGTTGCTTTTGCTAGAAGGAAGTGGTATTTTTAGGCTATATAGTCAATCGAGGAGGCTTGCAAGTTAATAATAGGAAGATTCAAGCAATTGTTAAGTGGCCGACCCCTACTACTTATGTCGACGTGAGAAGTTTCTATAGATTGGTTTTGTTTTATCGAAGGTTCAAATGAACTTCAATACCCTCGCTATGCCACTTACTGAATTAACGAAGAAAAACATCGACTTCAGATGGGAAGAAAGGGAGGAGAGGAGTTTTGTTGAGATAAAGAAGAGGTTGACCTCTGCCTCAGTGTTAGTGCTACCTGACTTCGATAAAATTTTTGAGCTAGAATACAATGCATTAGGCCTGATGCAGGAAGGCCAACCAATTGCCTTCCATAGTGAGAAGCTCTGAGGACCCTAATTAAATTACTTCGTGTATGACAAAAAGCTCTTAGCATTAATCTAAGCACTACAAGTGTGACAGCACTATATATTGCTGAAAGAATTTGTCATATATACTGACCATGAGTCATTGTAGTACCTTCGAAGTCAGACCAAGCTATCAAAGCGGTAGGTGAGATGGATTGAATTCCTTGAAGGATTCAATTTTGTAATTAAGTACAAGTAGGGAAAGAGCAATGTAGTTACAGACGCCCTTTCGAGGAGACATGCGCTTTTATCATAACTATAAACCAGGCTATTTGGGTTTGCAAGTATTAGAGAATAGTACTCCAAGGATCCATACTTTAGACTAATAATTTCACGATGCGTGGATGAGAGGACAGTAGACAAGTACTATGTGGAGGATGGCTACTTGTTTCAAGGCGAGAAATTGTACGTGCCGACTTGTTCCCTACGGGAATTATTAATCAGGGAAGCCTACAATGGAGGACTCTCTAGAGACTAGAGAGAAGAGGACCTGTGAATTATTAAATGGTCAATTCTTTTGGTCGAGAATGCAAAGAGATGTACATCGAGTTGTCAAAAGTTGTGTTGTGTATAAAAACTCCAAGTGCCTAGTTGAACAAGGGAAAGCAATGCTCCTACCTATTCTGATGAAGCCATGGACTGAATTGAGTATGGACTTTGTTCTCGGACTACCGTGAATTACCTGAGGCAATGATTCTGTAATGATCGTTATAGATTGGTTTAGTAAGATGGCATACTTCGTGCTTTACACCAAAACTAACGACGCTTTGGCTATTGCTTCTCTTTTCTTATAGGAGATTGTGCGGATACATGGCGTATCGACAAGTATAGTCTTCGATAGAGACCTGAAGTTCTTGAGTTATTTCTAGAAAACCTTATTGCGTCAGTTGGGAACCAAATTACTCTTTAGTACCTCATGTTACCCCTAAATTGACTGCTAAACAGAGGTGATTAGTCCTACTTTGGGGTTACTGTTCCGAGTTGTAGTAGGCAAGAACTTAACCGATTGGGATGTTTGCTTGCTAGTGGTCGAGTTCGCCTATAATCGAACTGTACATGACACCATTAAGCAGACTCCCTTTGAGGTAGTTTATGGATTCAATCCCAAGTTACTCTTCGACCATAACCCTATACCAGCACCTGTACAAGAGGACCCTAATGCCTCGGTCAGAGTATAATCTTTTTAGCACATCTATGATAAGGCCACTTGGAAAATCAACTAAGCTACCAGAAGAATGCGAGAAAAGACCAAGGGTAGGTCAGCCAAACGATTTCAACTAGGAGACTTGGTATTGCTATACCTCAACAAGGAACAGTTCCCGAACAAGAGGAAGAAAAAATTATTTATAAGAGCAGAAGGACCTTTCAGAATCCTTTAGAAAATCAGTGACAACACCTACAGGTTGGAACTGCTTGAGGATTATGGGGTTTTTGATGCCTTCAACATTATCGACCTCATATCACCCTAATGGAGAACTAAGCGAACACCATTCAGATTTGATCCCCAAATCCAAAACAACCTAGAGGGAATGATGGGAATTAAGCTATGAGATCTTTAACTCACAATCGAGCTCGAGGGCTAGAGGGGCTGGCATGACGAATCCTTATGTTCCAACCAACCCTTGCTGAAGCCGAGGTCGAGTACTTCCTTACCAAGTTACCTTTAATGCCATGTCGTATGACTACCCATTATTTTATGGTATGTTGAGTTGATGATTATTCTCTAATGCCGAGCCGACCAATCACTCGGCATCATCCTTGTCGAGAAGCCGAGAGAGAGAGGATCCGAATTGACTAAGCCATCCCTACTCGGACTGAGTCATCCCTACTCGGACAAGCCCATCTATTCGTACTTTTTGTCCATATCTCCTAACAACCTTGCCAATGCAACATCACTACATGTATAATATCATATGTAGAATCTATAGCACCAATGATTGTTTTCCTTATGTATTCATTTTTACCCTTTTGTATTGTGTACATTACTTCTTTAAGAAATGTCTTTATTATTTTTTCCCTTTTGGGCAAGTTGCCCTAACTTATGGGTATAAATACCTTTGTACTTATAACTATAATAGATCAGATTATCTTCAATACACTTGAGTACTTTCTTCCTTATGTAAATACTGTTGTTTAATCTCAGCATGACTCTTATCCTTTCCTTTAAGTAAGGTTAGGTGGTGAGTAACCTCATTGGACCAATTCATGTGTCATATCGAATTGTGTTGTGAGTCTTTAGAAGTTCCTTTGGTGCATCATATCATCTGAAGCTGTTCGTAGGTTTGCTTACTATTTCATTCATCATTTTCTTTTTTGCCCTCTTTTGAACCTTTCCCCATTAACCCTTTTTAAGCTTTTTACAAGCTTGGACCCATCCAACAACTGGCCTTGTCTGTTCTTAGTCATGGTTCACAACATTCGCCCCCTTTGAGTCTCTCCAAAAAGTTATGTAAAAAAATGTGACAAAAATCCCTAAGAAGTCTTTATGTAGAAGATGTGAATTTTTACACATCATTGGAAACGACACAACTTAGTGACACGGTCATGTCACTTGGTCGTATCTCTTGAGATATGCCGAATCTTCACAAATCTTCACCAAATTTGGTAATGGCATAACTTAGGACTTGGTTGTGTCTCTTAGGTCATATTATTGTAAAATGCACTTTTTTGCTCAAAATCTTCACTAGAATCAACACAGTTAGGTCGTTTACTCAAGTCAATTTGCTTTAAAACTTCAAAACTTCTTCATTTTAACTCCGATTTGAATGAAACTTGTTTTTATTTACTCTTTTTCTTCCAAAAATTGTTCTAAAACATACAAATCAAGATTTCAGTCAATTGAGTATGATTTCTTAAAATAAACCCAAATTTTAAGTAAAAATCACTATATATAAATATAATCAATTAAGGGCTTATCATTTCCCCTTCCTTTTCTCCTTCACCAACAATAGCTTGTAGATGGTTAAGCTAACTCAAGAAGGACAAGTTCGGCCTAGGAAAGTGCTTGTGGACCTACTTCTGAGTCTCCTTTATAAGGACAAAGCTAGCATTGCTTAGAACTTTCTTTACAAAGGGGTCATTCAGTGTCTCAAAGAAAAGTTGTTGCTTCACCTTAGCGAATAGCCCTATCCCCCTAAGCAATTCGGTCTCCCTTGCTCCCTCTAACTCTTTCTTCTTCCCTTCGAGCTCGATCCATAACTTAGCCACTTCTTCTCTAGATGACCTAGTTAAGGTTTAGGCTTCCTTGAGCTTAACCTTCAACTTCCTAGCCCACTTGTTGAGCTCTTGGTCTTAGCATTCCAAATCTCCATACCTCTTAGAAAAGTCCCCATGTAGATTCTTCTCCTCCTCTAGTGCTTTCTAAAGACTCCCCACCTCGACCATTATCTCATGTCTTTTTGACCTTTAGTACTCATAATTATATGCAAGTTGTCGAGCATGTCATATAATTGCAATAAAGATAAAGACATAGCATCGGTTAGATGAGCAACATAAAACACCATAAAAATAACAATAAGCAATTTACCTCATTATGATTCCTCTTCTTGTTAGACTTCATTGCCTTCTCCATACGCTTGACTTGGACAACAAGAAGCTTCTCCTTCACCTTATCCGAGGCCACTTGCATAGTTGTAATAATAAATAGAAAGTTAATGTAAAAAATCAAAACAATGTAGTCACACTCACTAAGTCAACAATGAATAGACCCAACATCCCTTACTATGATGATGATACGATGTGGCAGACACCTAACCACTTGTCTTCAACAAAAGTTAATAGATACCTATCTTAAACCCAAAGAGCCCTTTTTCCTTGAAATTCTTCGAAGCAATGGCAAACTGATAAAGCTTCTTCCAATTAGCAAGGTCTAATTTATCTCATCATCTTCGACCTCCAAATAATTTATAGGCTTGTTTTGGATGGATACAGTCCAAGTTACTGGGAAGTGTGGTTACTCAAATGTCTAAACATGGAAGAAATAATCCTTCTACTAATCTACCTTGTTTGGTAGCTTGTCAAAAACTTTTAAAGGGTTACCTCAACTGGAGATGTAGACCTAACCATTAGGTGCACTCTTCACTTGGAATGGATGCTTGAACAATCGAGCTGTAAGTTTTCACAATTGCTACAAGAAAACTATCTTGAAGGCAAGCAATTGCGTCTAAGCATTGGTGTGAAGGGAGCTAAGAGCAACCCTAAAATAGATAAACATTTCAATTAAAAACTCCAAGAACGACAGTCACAGTCCTAATTCGAATGGTTTCGCATACATATAGAATGATTGCTCATCCCCTATTTTGAATACGCTCTCCTTACTTGTGGGCTACTCTATTCGTTACCAGGGCACATCTCTAATTGCCCAATTGACCAACCATAGTTTCACCTTATCTTCTTCAAAATAAACATAAGCTAAAGCCTTATCATTGCTAGTTGTCGTATGCAAGGCCTCCGTAGCGATCTTGCCCTTACTATTGGGTGCAAACTCATCTTGGGGCCTTTTCTTCATGAAAGCCCTCCTTTTAGGCCATGTGAACAACACTCCATCACCATTACCACCAATTGTTGATGCCATTACCGTCATTTTAGGGGGAGTAGGATTATTGCCCCCTTCGAAGAGTATTGACTTGTTGTCTTCATCAATCTCTTAAAAAATGGATATACCTGAAGACTCACCCTGAGAATCATAAGTACTCTAATCAGCTATAGTCGATAAGGAACAAGAAATGAGCTTATGAGTTTAGATTTTGGTATAGTTTCCTCTTAGTTGGAAGTGAAAAGTGAGAAATGAGATCTAAAGCACCCCCTTAAATAGATAAGGTCAAAGGGAAGATGAACGATTTTCTCCACTATCGAAGTACGTATTGAGCTCAAGGACGGATGCCCCATCATAACTATTAACATACTTACTCCTCTAAGAAACGACTTAAATTAACCCACGTATACAGATTGCTAACGTGGCTAGGCATGATGGCTTCCCAGTATGTAGTCATTTCTAAGAAAACCATTAATGTACATTGCTCTTTCCAAAGATAATCATGACATCTTGAGTTCCCTAATGGTACAATGCAGTATGCTTAATTAGATGTCACATCACCATGGAAGGGAAGCAAGTTCCTTACTCGAAGCTAAATCCTCTTCACCTTGAGTAGGGCTTCCTAACTTACTTACTTTCCTCACATTCTTGAGGCTAAGGAGAGTTGGGCCAAATGTTAATACCTAACTCTCACTTAGCCTAAGGCCCAACTCAGGTGAAGACCCCTAAAAGCCCATTGGCTCTCAAAGAAACGAATTTTCCACTTTCTTAAAGTACCCTTAACCTGCTTAGATCCAATTACTGTTTTTTTTTTTTTTTTGTATTCCTGATTTCGTTGTTGTCGAATAAGAAGCCTTCATTCCTTTGCCATCCTTAGACCTGTTAAAATGTTGTCTATTGAATGCTTGCCTTGAAGACTCAGGCAACCACCCTAATGAACCTAAAGCTAGAAGGCTCGCCTAACATTCGAAGATTCCACTGATAAGTTGGCCGAGCTCAGTGTGTAAGGAAATTATCCCTTACCTAGTCTGAGCATGATGAGTGGTGATACCCTTAACCTCGCAAGCTCCCTTTAAGGCCGAGCTCACCACTCACAATGCGTCTATGCTACCTTGCTTGACTCTTCACCTCCTTCCTTTTTCTAGTGCTACTATACCAAAATTGGCCTTTGGATACGCCTAATAAACATAACTAAAGATGAGAAAAACGTAATAAAAAAACTATTAGTCATGTCAAATCAACGTAGCCTTGTAATGTAGCAAAAGGCATATAGCAAAAAGTTCCACTATATTTGAAAGTGTAAATGTATCTAATGGTGGGAAACATGGCAAAACAGATAAACCATCTCTTACATTTCTACTTGGCCAATAGTATAGGTTTTGCCACATTTACATGTGACCAATAGTGTAGGTTCTACCAAGTTTACATGTATCTAATAGTATAGGTTCTTCCGTATTTACATGTGGCTAAAAGTTAAATGTGTAAGTATATACTTACAAGCTACTACGTTTAAAGTATGGGTTCTCTTATGTTTATATGTGGCAAAAAGTGAAATGTGTAAGTGTACACCTACAATCTACCAAGTTTACACGTGATAAAAGATGATTAATGCAACATGCGCAATGATTTGCTATATGTAAATGTAGCCTAATCTACACTAAAGGCCATGTTTACACATGATCGATGATATTTTGTACATCTTGTCTAAGATTTGCTACATTTACATATATCCTATATAATAAGTTTGATCACATTTATATATGGCAAAAAGCTAAAAAATGTATTCCCTCATCTAATTTGCTATGTTTAAATGAGGCTAGAATTGAGTAATAGGATAGGTATAAATGTAACAAAGTTTGTTAGACCATGATGGCCACGTATTATTTTTCAGGATTATTATTTTTTATATGTGTCATTTCAATCACGTGTTTAACTTGTAATTTACATATATTCTTTCTTCATACCCGTTTAACCATAAATGGCATTTCAAACTTTAAATACTAACAATTTACAAAAGTTTCTTCAAATATGTCTTCATACAAACTTACTATATTATGAATTATTCAAAGTTCATAACATAATCCATATCTATACTATAAATAACATAAATATGTTCGAAATATAGATTAAAATTTTTTGAAAACTTCATTACATCTAATCTTAAACATCAACTTGGTACTTGTCTAAAAATCATTGTATCTTTTTAATTTTTCTCATTTCTTCTTATATCATCATTATTCTTGTTGTCGCTTACATTTAGAAGTCCTGTTACCTCATAAATAAAGCAATGAGTAACAAGAAAATATAATTATATTGCAAAAAGAGACAAAGAACCATAGTTATTGTTTTTTGAGAACTTAAATTAATAGGAGAAAAATCTCTAACAAGCTTTTAAACTAGTTGAGTAACCCTGATAAATATGAAACAATTTACATCGAATAATTAGCTTGAGAAAACTACCAATCTTAAGGAATAAATACTTATAACAAGATTGTACATTTACCCATTCTATACTTATGTTTGTTTTTAATTGTAAATAGGGAAATTTTAATTTTTTCAACTTTTACATAATTAATCACACTTATAAGCCACTATCTAATATTTATGAAACAATGAAAAAAGTTTCTAACATTTCCAAATATTTATGGAAAAAACAAATAATTTAGGTTTTTAGTAAGATCATATTTTTTCTATAAAATCCAAATCACTAATATTTTAAGTAAGAGATAACACCAATCAAATGGAAAAAAAAAAGTTTTTAATTACATTTGTTCTTAGACTATGGGAAAATGAGGCACAAAGCCAATAACTTCTTTTTAATATTAGTTAAATTATTACAGTCTTTATCTATTCTAATGGTCATATATAAACATGCAACATAGTAATATTTCTTCTAACAATGTAGCTCACAGGACTCTACATAAATTGGAAATTTGAGAAAGATTTTTATATTAGAAAAGGAAGAAATAAAAAAAAAAAGAAAGAAATCATGCAGCTCCAAGTCTAACATATTTGTTTTGTGAGTTGCAGTAATATAATGATAAACCATCTGATGCATTTTTAGTTAGATATAAAAGTAGTGTAGAAAGAGCTCTTGATAAGGATTAAGTACATAAATTTCACACTAATTATCAATTTCAAAATTCAACCTACATTATCACAATATCCATAAAGGACATTACACCTTCAACCAAACCATACCTTAGAATTATATATTTAAATTATTTGAAATGCTTACATTTTCTTTTCTTTTGCTCTCAAATAATCTGGAACCAACCCTACTTACTGTGTGCACCTTTCATCTTCATCACCTTAGTCTTTTATTCATTAAAAATATCAATCATGAAGTTACTTACTTAAATCACAAAGAAAAGTGGGTTTTTATTGATAATTTACCTTTATAGATGGATCTCTAGACTCTAAAATTTCCCTCTCTTTTTCAATTTCCTTTTCGTATTATTTTATAATCTTTTTCCATTCATCATTGTTTAAGCTTAAGGGTTGAGTTGTATCACCAATTTTCATTTGCAATCTTTTGATTTTACCTTGATGATCTCTATAGAGATTTCCCATCCATTGATTAACCTTTTCGAAGCTTAAAGTGCTCTAAATAATGTCATAATATTCAAATGACTTTGAACATTAAAAGAATATGATTATGTACAAAGCAAATGTATGCTGACGAGAATAGTCTCAATCCATTTAAGTAAACATTCATAGATATATATAAACTTAGTTTCAGCCCCAAAGAAGGAAGAAAATAAATAATGACTAGTACATGAGTGTGAAATTAGAGTGAACATTCATGTTTAAATTAATTTGAATAGACACATCTCATCAACCATTTAAATATATGAAAGTTATTTCAATTTTCAACAAGTAGATACTTAAATTATGTGACACTTACACTCTATCCCTAATTTAGATGCCATACTTGACAACTGGTTTGACATGTATGGATGACCCTTAAATGTAAATTGATTAACCACTTTACTCCATGGTCTAACATTATCTTTCTATTGTTCTTTTCCTCAATATTTACTTCTCTTACCCATGGATACCATTAGGGTCACATCTAGTGCAAACATTGAAAGAAAAACAAAAAACAATTATGCAATTGATAAAAACTCTAATTGTCTAATAAACAAATTAAGATAGATTACCTAAGGGTTGAGTAAATATGAATGTTTACCAATTCTTGTAACCATGTCAGATTAGCTGCAAGGATAGGCGAAGCATTAGGACCTAACATGCCAAAAATCAATAGCATCAAAGTTCCCCAAATAACATTAGATCATACTAAAAACAAAATATCTATGTTCTAAATGCAATGCTATACTCAAAATGTAATTTACCTTATAATAGTTAACATAATATATTATATTTAAATAGTTTCGAGTATTTAAAATTTCCAATCCCATTAATCAGTTGAAGAATTTACATGCTTTTCATAAGTGTTTAATCCGTTAATAACAAGTATTTCAATAAGTATATGTTCAACATTTTTTAATTATATCTTTCTTTTGTCTATCAATATAAAAATATGAACAATAAAGAAGCTAGTTTTCCAAATAATACTTACAGTAAAAAAAAAAAAAGAAATTTATAAGAGATTTAAGTTCCTTAAAGGCTATAAAAAATAAAGTAGTAAAAACCCTAGTTATTCTCAAACAATGCTCACTATTGTTATTTTACAATAATAGATAGTAAAAATCCTGCAAACTAAGCTAATATTTTTCTTTTATTGAAAGCCAATAGATTGATACATACTTCAATATGCGGACATCATCACTAGAGGATTGAGAGTTGGACTTCTAATAATTTTCCTTTCATCTTCTCTTGATATTTATGAGTAATGACATTATTATTTAAAATAAAGAATTTTTCTTAAAGAAAGAGAGAGAGAGACCTCGGCATTAGTTGAAAGCCTACTTGAATGGGCTTGGGTTTTCACCGTTTTGACTATGCATGTCCATAGATACGCAACCTCCTGCCTTAGAGTTCTATGTAGGGGGAATAGTGAGAGATAAAGAAAAGTTAATTTTAAGGTTAGAGATTGGAGAGAGAAATGAAAATGGAAAGGTTATATCTTTTTTTCTTTATAATAAAAGACGAAAGGTGAATATATATATATATATATTTCCATGGAAGCATGAAAGATAAAAGTCAAAATATTCGTAAGTATTAAAAATAATTAAAAATAGGGATGATGTATCTTTAATAAATTTTCTTTTTTGCATTTTTACTTTAATGACAAATCTACAATAGAATTTCAAAACCAAAATATAATGCTAAGAATTTTATTTACCTACTATAAAATTAGAGACAAATTTCCTATGATATTTATGTGCCTCACTAATCCATAATTAATCTCTTGTAAATTTCATTACTAAAAGTTATAAAAATTGCAAAAATTATACCGTTTTATGTCATCGTAAATTTGTCACAAATAATTGTTTTTAGAGATAGATATGATTCCTTACAAAATTTTTTCCCTAAAGATTAGTTTTCATATAGTGTATATGTATATAATTATAAATATTTAAATAAATATAAATCTTTACCAAGAATAATATAAATAAGTGTATATAGTTAAGAAAAATAAAATATGCTTTAACAAATACAATTGAAGCTCTTAATGTATGCTTTAATATACTATTTAAGTTATGTGGAGACAAATAGGGAGTATTACCTTAATTATATATAGAATAGATATAAATGATATAGAAATAGATTTAGATATAGAAGATATAGATAGATATAGATAGACATTGAAGTTCTTTTTTTTTTTTTTAACTTGTTAATAAAGAGAGTAAATAATAAGGGAAACATATCAAAATTATATATTTAGAGATGCAGAGTTGAATAAAATAACTAGTTTTTCTTTTTTTTTTTAAGCTTATTAATATAGAGAGTAAATAATAAAGAAGAAATATGAAAACTATATATTTAGAGGAGTTGAGTCAAATAAAATTTATTGACTTAATATCATTGGTTTAATATAATAGAAGAAGAAGAAAATATGCTTTGATATACTATTTAAGTATTATGGAGAGAAATAAGGAGTATTGCCTTAATCATATACAAAATAGATCTAGAAGATATAGAAAGATTTAAATATAGAAGATATATATAGATACATATAGATATAGAAGATTTTTTTAAAGTATATTAATATAGAGAGTAAATAATAATAAGGAAATATCAAAACTATACATTTAGAGATGTAGAGTTGAATAAAATTTATTGGCTTAATATAATAGAAGATGATAGAAGAAGATATAAAATTGATATAGAAGATTTTTTTTAAGCCTATTAATATATAGAGTAAATAATAAGGAAATACCAAAACTATATATTTAGAGATTTGGAGTTGAATAAAGCTTTATATATATATATATATACTATTATACGGTAAATTATATTTCTATTTGGGATATATTTTAATGACATCCTATGTAAACAAGTTAATATAATATATTTTATATTTGCCTAAAAAAGTCACCAATAATGTATTTTGCACCACATTAAAAAAAAAAGTGACTAAACTATACCAAAATTAGCTACGTTTGCAAAATCTACAAACATCGCCTAAGGAAAAAATTCTTCTAATACGTTAGCATCCTACCCTAGCTTATTAATTACAGCCTGACATTCGTGGTACAATTAGTACACCTAACATACCATGAGGATGTTAGAGCTACAGATCATAGACGTTGTCAGTGTAGTTATGGCTGACCAACTCCTAGAGCTACCTTGTTAGCTCCACAGCACATATCCCCTACCAACTACCAGTACAGATGAGTCCTCAGACAACATGTGTCAGTTGTACTCTCTTGTACTATTTAATGCAATGGGCTAATAGGTAAGGGGATTTGAAGGAACAATACACAATCAGTACCTAAAATTCTCTTACACTTCTCTCCACGATCACTACACTCAAACACTCTCCTTGAGGATTATTAGTGCTTGAGCTCCCCTCAATCTTCATCTCTTTTTCCTTATTGACTAAAGTGTTGAAGGGCACTCATGAACATCCCTACATGGGGCTTTTTGTAGATAACAAGGAGCAAAGAGCTCGTTTGGCCCAATCTACATTGAAGCCCCATCTACAATACTATCTCTAGTTGATTTAACCACAATCAACAAGTTGCATTGCTTTAGTTACTTTGAGTTGATGTAAATCCAATTCTTAACTAAGGACCTGCTTATTATTTTTATGGTTGCTTTTGATTGAATCGATTATGTCAGTTTAAGTTTGACGACGCTGGTGCAAGGAGATGGGAAATGGATATAAGGGTTGTATGTTTTTATCCTTTTTAAATTTTGCATATCATCTTAATTTTTATCATATTAGGACTTAATATATTTAGTGATATCGATATTTTATCATATTATTGTTGTGAACTTATGAGAAGCTAACACTTTTCAAATTACTAATAGATGCTTTGACTATGTTAGCATAATGATTCAAATAAAAAAAAAAAGCTTTAAATTGTTGATGACTTAAAAGAAAAAAAAAAACATAAAACTAAAGGCTAAAATTGAAAACCATTTATATATTTTTTTGGTTTTAAGTAAGGATGTAATCAAGGGGGTCATTATAGGAACCAACTTGCCCAACCCGCTAAAAATCTTGTAAGATATTGCTTAATAATGTTTTAGGAAAGGTTATGGGATTTTTAAAAAACTCGATGGGAAACTTGTTAACCTAGTAAACAATAATAAATTAATAATATAATATTAACTAAAATTTTTAATACCTAAAATAATAAATAGATGAAAATAAGGATGATAATAATTTTGATTACATTTACTATTTCTACAAGTATTTATAAAGATGTCTTTATGTGAGATTTTTTTTATCAGTTAAGAGAATGTGATTGTGTATTTATTATATAGTAGATAAATGTAATTAAATAAATAACAAATTTGATGCCTTAAAATAAAAATATATAGAAAAGCCAAGATGGAGTCTACATAAATCATTAAACTTATTATATAATAATACTATTAAATGTTCCATTGATATCGCAACAGAATGCACAAGATGAAAATGATACAACGAATGGATTTCATAATCCTCATTGTGTAATCCATATTCTATAAATAATGTGATTTTCTTAGTAATAATTAATGAAGAAAAAAATATTCATTTAGCTAAAAAACAAGTAAGTTTAATGAGTCATGAAGTAGATATCCTATCAAGATAATAAGGTGGGTTTTGGATATAGGGTAAAAAACCCTATAAGATTTAAAGCAATATAGTTGGATGGATTCTAAGGTCCTATGATTCGGTCCAAAATCCGAATTGTTTACATCTCTAGTTTTGACTACATGTTGAGCAAAAAAGAGGACTAAATCCTATCCTGTACACAAAAGGGCGCTGTATTGCGCATTACAATTACACACTCTTTGTTTTCTAGCAAAACCACTAGTTATAATGTCCATATTCAAAAAACTACTAAGTCATCAGGCCAGAAAACATTCAACACCATCCGTCCTAACTCTTGTAGCAAGCCTATCTACAACATGATTAAGCTCGCGCAGAATCACCTTAAATTGTATCTTCCTGAACTACAACAACTCCTCTCTGCAGGCATCAATAGCAGAATAATAGTTCAAAGAAGGGTTTTGAACAGCAGTTAGAAATACAGCAACCACCCGTGAATCAACACGTATTTGAAGCTTAGAAACATTATACTGCAAAGAAAAAAGAGTTCCCCAATATGCAACCCACATTTTTGCGGCTACAATGTCAATCATGCCCAATTTCTTACTAAACCCAAATATCAACTAAAGTTTTCATCATGAAGAACTCCCCCCCCTGCTGATGCTCTCCCATTAACTAAGACAGATCCACATGTATACAACGTTGCCCACACCTCAGGCACACTAGGATGATGCAAATTTATAGTTTCACACTTCTAAAGTTTTATGGACCTTCTAACATAAGTGCAAAATTCATGTGCAGCACTCCTAATAACATTTGACAAAGAACACAACAGACCCCTACCTTGGAGGGTTTCTGATTCCTTGCTTCCCTAATTTTTCCATAGAGCAACAGAGAAAATAAAGGAAGTAGGAGGATGAGCATGTGCCGAAGCCTTTCGTGGAATCTGATAATTCACATGAACCCACTCCCGAAAGTTCCATCCACCACAGAACGGTGATGCGAAACTGTAGTCCACCTGATAGTGATGCTTTGGATTGCAAGGCAAGTAATAAAAGCATGCTCCAGATCCTCATCCTCAATTCCACAATGAGAACAAGAAGCATTCAAATCAATCATGCTTTTCCTCAAATTAATAGTAGTGGGAAGGTCATGAAACCATTTAAATGTTGATGATCAAATTTGTAGTTTTCCAAGAAAGAAAAAGATAACCTCCTAAAGCTTTAGCAAGGCAAACTTTGAAATTCCCGTTTTGTTGTCAACTTGTTTTAGGAATAAGAAATGATTTATAAAATATTTGTACCTTTATGAATTTTAAGTAAAATTAAGAATTCAAATCAATTTATGAGAAATAATGTGATTTTACGAACTTTGAAATTTGTAAATTCGTTAGATATTGTACAAAGTCAATGCCATGAATATTTAATAGAAGTTACTCCTACAAAATAATTCTACGAACAAAATTGATTTCAAAACTTTGAGTGCTTTTGAATTACTTTTAAAAAAAAATTGCAATTACCAAAGTGATTTTACAAACATATTGACATTTTGGACAAGGAGATTTCAAGAAAAAAATGTTCATTGTGTGAATGATGCTTGTAAATTCGAGATGAATTATAAGCTTCGACATAAAATTATGAATGCTTAAGTTAGTTTCTCTCAAATTTATAAGCCTATAGCACTGTTACAAATTTGTTGTCATTTACAAACTTTTCACTAGAATTATGAATTATAAGAAAAATTAAGAAAAGTTATGATATTTTATGAATAAATGAGAAATCACAAAGTACGCTTATAATTTTGATCATAGCATAGGATAGCATTTTTGGCCAAACAAAAATCCAAAGAAAATGGAAAAAGAAAACTAGAAAAAAGAAAGAAAATTTGCGAAAATCACTTGAATGATAGAAAATATCATTTTTATGGTGAAATATTATTCCGAGGGATAGAAATAATTTTCTAGAGCGTGAAATGCCTTTCAAGTTTAAATAGGCATATGTGATTAAATACATTTGAGTTTTCAGTAAAAAAGAAAAAAAAATTAAAGGCACCCACTTTTATTAAAAATTAATTTTTCTGTATCCAATTCCGCCTGGTCATTCTTCAAAATTTTAAAACAAGAGAAATTTAAGTAAGATGCAGCTTCAGAAGATGTTCTATTTAGAATTTAACTAATCTTTTTATGCAAAAATCAATTTTAATGTAAGCTGGATTAGGAAGGAAAAAAAAGAAAAAAACTAGTCGGGAGCCTATGGATCCAAATCGATTATTTGCCGAAAATCGATTTTGGGTCTACTCAGCTTCCCAAGCCCAAGCTGAAAGCTAGCTTATGGGCTATTGAATTGCATAAAGGGACGGAAGCCTGCCGACTTAGCGGTGGAGTTATGTTTATTTATAAAAGAGGTCCTCGATTCAAGTCACATCTGCGCTTAATGCATTGGATGCCGTTGACAAACTTTTTCTCCTTTGGCCAAAAAAAAAAAAAAAAAGCTTTATCTCCTTCGATGTGGAGCTCCATGTCCAGCAAAGGATAGAAATAATTCAGGGAGCTTCTAGTTTAATCCATTAAGGCAGTTTACACCCATTTTATCACTCTTTTTAACTTTATTGCCATAATAAAAAGTAAGGACTCCATCTATAACAAAATTCAATTGAACAAAAATAAAAGAAAGTTATATCAAATCTTGCTAAAGAAGGAAACTCTTATCTTGACTTATGGTAAGCTTAACATTGATTTAATCGATGAATCTAAGCAAATAGGAGCTCCAATTTTGCGTTTCTTTTACTCTTTACTCTCTGTAAATAGAGGTTTAGATTCTTGATCAATTTAGCCCAAACATAAAAAAAAAAAACCTAGAGAAATTGAAGATTTATTGCTCTAGCCCAAAAATCCACAAAACCCTTTGGTTTTCTAGGGTTAGACTAAAATAACTCAATATTAGGATTATACCCTCGCAAGAACTAAAAATCCTACGTTAATTACACGTTGTCATTGATTATGACTAATAAATTTGCTTTCCTATATGTCTTAAAATACTAGGATTGAGTTTTATTAAAATTACTGTTGAGTCTTGCGGACGTAAAAAATTGAAATTTGGCAAAAAGCTTTTGGAAAACACCCAAATAGAAGTGGACTGACGCATCCACAGCCACCATAAACCAAAGTACCATGGCCAATCAATCTCTTAAAAGATTTGCGCTGTACCACTAATCCGAGCCCCTCCCTATTACCACTATTGTTGACCAGCTTTAGTACCTCCCAAAACCCTAATTGATGCATCCCCACTGTCCAACATGCACTGCATTGCCTCCAATTACCTTTTAGTTGCATGGGCCATATGTATGTATATATATATGTTTGTATACATATATAGTCGTGTTTCTTTTCTAAAAACAACAAAAAATGATAACATTCAAGAAAAAGTAAAAAAAAAAAAATTGTCAATTTTGATTAAATCTTGCGTGTGCTTATATGACCTCTTCTGATTAATAATAAGAACAGACTAAAGAAATATATTTTGCAAGAACTTGATTATTGCTTTTTGTTCGAATTTTTGCATGTTATCTTCAATCTTTGCATGACTAATGAGTTCTTTGCATGTCTCGTAAGTTTTTGTCTTTTGGCCATCATTGAATTTGTGTTGCATGTTAAAGCTGATTTAAAAAATGAATGAAAATTAAGTTTTCGTTACAAAAATTTGATCTTTTTCAAAAAATTAGGATTTTCTAATAAGGACTTGATTTTTCATTACTCTTGGTGTTTCCATAAACAAAAATATTAACAAATAAAAAAATTGGTGTTAAAAAAATAGAGCTCTGGTTCCTGAAATGAAAAACATAACGTCAAATTCAACGGTTTCTAGCATTTTCTGAAAAAAAAAAAAGAAAGAAAAAAAGGTAAAAAACATAAACATTGACTGATTTTCAGAAGAATCATAAAGGTTTTCTAAATAAATAAAAAAAAAAAATCTACGATGAGCTAATTCCAACCAGTGCTACGTAGATATCTTCCAAGTTGTCATTGAAAAATGAGAAATCAATTATCGAAAAAAACCAAAAGAAAAAAAGAAGAATAAAAATAAAAAATAAAAACGGTTTTGCACGTTTGATTGTGTCTCTAATTTGCTATGACTCAGTATTTTGCTTATGATTATAGTTTTTAACTCGGTATCTTGCTTGTGATTATAGTTTTTTGGAAAGGAAAGTGAATCCCTCCTAATTAACAAAGTTGTTATTTGGAAAGTATTACCAATAAATTAAATCTTGGAGCCCAATTCTCTGTATTTTCTAAAAGATTAAATGTGCAATAATAGCTAAGTTATTGTTCCATCCATTTGGTCCTAACTATTCTCTTTTTTATAATTTTAATTGATAGATGACTTCAAAATATTTTCAAAAGATTTTAAATATTTTTCAGGTCTAACTGTTTAAGAGATTTTAGACTCATTGAGGGACCAGTCAACTACTACCACGATCGTGTTTCACGTTACGATTCATTCTATTAAATTGTTATCTAATAGTATCTTTATAACGGTATAAATATGACTGAGGATTATTACAATGGAGCCTCTTGGATGAGCGTACTTGGTGATTCAAGATTCTTGGTGTGGGCCTTTGTTGGTAGTATGTTGGTGGGCCTTCAAGCCCATGTATTTGTATAATATATCACAGGACTCCATTATAATATCCACAAACTATTTATGATACTATTTTTGAGTACAACTCGTGTTTGTTATGCAAAGTGAACTCTTATAAAACAATTTTCTTGAAATTAATAGCGATTTCTGAAATTTCAAAATTGGCTAGAAATCGTCTCCAAATTTGGGAAGCCTTACATATAATACTGGTAGATTCAAGACGCGATAATAAAAGTATTTATAAAGCTTCTTTAATATTATGTAGAAAATAGTAATGATACTAAATGGTTAATATATACGTTTTAATGACTTTTGTTATATTTCTGTATTATTTTTCATGTATTAAAGATATAATATCTTGTTTCATTGGACAAATTTATATCATAATACCCGTTTTTGATAAATAAGGTTTTATATAAATAATAAAACTCTAGTTTTAAAATAATGGTTACTATAGCAAATGTGATTTATGATCAGGGACATGTTAGTAATTCTAGTTTTTAAAATATATGTTATTTTCCTCTATCCTCTTCCTTTCCTTCTTCCTCTCACGTTATCCCCTTTATCATGGTAGTATCTCTAATTTCTTCGCAAGCAATCTTAAGGAACAATGATAAAGTGGTATCTTTTTGAGTTATCTTCAAGTTTTCTGAGCTTTCTTGCATTTAATGTGCGTAAAAACTAGATCTTGTGTGTGATCTTAAAAAGGGATAGTAGAAGAGAGTGGTTGCAAGGGATGTGCTCGTAGTGTGAGTTCGCATTTTCATTTTTCGGTGTGATTTTTTCTATTGTAAGACAATGGACTTTAGTATGTGAGTGTAGTTTTGTTTTGCAAGTTGTGGAGTTTTTGTGTTTAAAGTAGTGATCTATGATTGTAACACCCTAAAACCGATAATGCCACATACCGTCACGTGCTCTTAATCTTTTGTTAACACGTCAGACTCAAAAACTACAAAGGAATATTTCAAGCTTAACATTAATAACCACCAATATCAGTATTCTCATAAACTCCAATTTCATAATATTTAAACCCCTTAGTAAATACTTCACAAGTACTAATAAAATTAAATAACTCACTTGTCTCTCAAAATAGAAATAAAGTAAATGAAATCAAATGACTAGTTCCAACAAGAATTTCAAAATAAAACAAGCCTCAATAAAAGTTCCCATTTCCAATCTCATTATTATCCTTAATATTGTTGACTATTACCATAATAATAGTCTCTACAACTGTTATTTAGGTAATAATAGCTATCATTCCAATCCTCTAACTCTAGCGCTCTTATAACTAGTGAAATCTTCATAACAATAATCTTCATAGACATAATCCTAACTTATAGCTAAGGAAAAGAAGTGAAAAGGTAAGTTGAAGCTCGGTACGTAATACAAAACCACATGCATGTGATAAAAAAAATACATTTGACATGCATATAAATGTAAAACAAATAATATATATAATTCATTTAATTATCTTTACCTTTAAGCTAATCACACAACACATGGTAGCGGTTCTTATGACCTATTCACATCATAAATCGTTTCATAACCTAATGTTTGAGTGTGTCTCTTCGAGTCCCACTACAACCTAACATTAGGTATACTTCTTTGAGCCTCTCTAAAACAACATAAATCTATCTCAAATCATTTTTATGTGAGACTTCATAAGAGATAGCATGTCACATGGATCATTAAGGTTACTCTCTAAAGATTTACCACTACAGGCACCTAGGACGAGCTAAGCATAAGTAGCAAATAGATACTTAAATCGAATATGCATTTAGTCCATTTTAAATTTATTATCCTAACATTCATATACAATAAGCATGTATTATGTACCTAGACATTTGAAATCCATTACGAACAAATTATGTCAAGCTTTAGATCCTAAAAACATTAGATATTCATTAAACTCCTTAAATATTGAATACGCAATTTTCCTTAGTTGAAACTTACTTTTAAACTATTTAATTCTCTTTAGATTCACTTAATGAAATATTAAAGAGGTTTACATTTGACGTAATAAAGGAATAAATCAAAAAGAGGAGAAAAACTCGATTTATTAGGACATCGCCTGTGATACAGTTTGTGATATGGTTGTGTTAGTCAGACTGTATCACTTACTGTGTTGCACTTCTGGTCACTACAAGTGACATGACCTAAGGATACGATTGTGTCAAGTTAGTCTTGTCACTTTCTGTGATTTCTACTTTTGGTCACCTATAGTGATACGACTTATTCATACGGTTATATCAAGTAGTCATGTCACTCATTGTTCCCACCAAAAAGGGCCCTATTAGCAACGCGATTTTGTGATATGGTCATATTACCTTGACGGTGTCACTTTGTGCTCTTTATAAAAAAAATCCACTTTTATTTACTTAATTCCTTTCTAAATCCAATTTAACCTCCAAAGACTTCAACAAATGTTTTAAAGCACCCTTAATTTGTTAAAAAAAAAAAAAAATTCAACTACACATCAAAACCCCATCAACAACACCTTATAACTTGTAGATGTCTAACTCTTTTTCAATTCAACACTACCCAACAAAATTCCATTACTGCATTATTTTATCTATAAAACATTACCAAAACTTGTCAAAAGAAACAAGGATCATGGAAAATCTACAGTATACAAGATACATTGCTTTATTTTCAATGGTCCTTTAGGGCTTATTGTTTTCCCTTAACTAACTATGCATACCCTAAAAAATTAACATAAAATTCTTAGATTCAAATAGAAATCTCAAATTCCATAATTGAATCTTCACTTACCAAAGTTACTTAAGTTTGCATAAACCTTGTGTTTTCCTTCTTTGTACGGACTACTCTTACACTACCAAAAGGTTCTCAAATTAATCCTCAATTCTTTTTTATAATCAATAAGAATAAATGGAATTCTTGCTTACCTTAAGGGTTCTCGAAGTTTCCAAGAGAGGAGTCTAATCCTATAGTACAAAAGAAGTACAATAAGTCTTTGAAAAAAAGAAGTGATATTTTGTTGACTAGCTAGGTTAAAATTTCCTTAAAATTTCGATATTACCCTTCATTAAACCATGGTTTAAAACCTTAATACCTCTTACTCAAAACTTAACTACCTCTTACTTTATTTTATGACTTTTGTTATTCATGACCTTCTTTTCTCTCTTTTTTTTTTTTTTATTCTTGGGTATTACTTTCTCCTCCCTTTAGAAAAATTTTCATCTTTGAAAGTTACTTAATTCTTAGAATAGCTTGGGGTACTTCTATTTTATCTCTTCCCTTAACTCCCAATTAGCTCCTCATTTAGGCTAGGTTAACCACTGCACTTTGAGATAAGGGATTGTTCTTCTTCTTAATACCTGATTTTTTGTATCTACATCTTTACAAGTCATTCTTTTGATGTTAGATTAGGTTGTAACTCTAATGACTCCAACTTGACAATCTATATCGGTAGCTATTTTGACTCTTGCTTTAGATTTTCCACAAACTTTCTCAACATTGAAACATGGAAGGCATCATGAACTCCTTCTACACTTAGGGGTAGAACCAACATATAAGTTGTCTTGCCAATTCGTTCATTCATTGCATATGGTCCCACATATCTTAGAATCAACTTCCCTTTCAATCCAAACTTACTAATTCCTTTAGCTAGAGAAATCCTCATTAGTACTTTATCCCTAACTTGAAATTCCAAAGGTCATTGCAGCTTATCTACGTAACTTTTCTAGAAACTTTGAGTTGCTTGCATTATTTTTCTGATAATATTAACTTTGTTTACTACCTCTTGCATTAACTCTAGCCCCAAAAGCTATCATATTCCTACCTCGTCCCAATGAATGGGTGATTTGCACTTTTTTCCATATAAAGCTTCATATGGAGCCATTTACATAGTTGCCTAATAACTGTTGTTGTAGGAAAACTCAACTAATGGAAGATGCTCGCTCTAACTATCACTAAAGTCTAAAGCATAAGCTCATAGCATATCCTTTAATATTTGTATTGTTCGATCAAACTGTCCATCAGTCTAAGGATGGAATGTTGTACTAAACTGTACTTTAGTACCTAGAGACTTCTAAAAACTTTTCAAGAATTTGTTTAGAAATCACATATCTCTATAAGATGTTATAGTAATCTCATGTGGTCTCACTATCTCTTACATATACAACTTAGCCAACCTCTCTAACTTGTAATCCAACCTTATAGGAATAAAGTGAGCTATATTCCATACTATATCTTGCTTTTCCTTAGTCTTAGGGAGATGCATAACAAAATCGATGGTCACATGTTCCTACTTCCACTTTAGTGTAAGCAAAGGTTGCAATTCACCAGCTAACCTCTTATGTTCAATCTTTACCGTCTAATACATGGCATGCTTGGAGATATACTTTGCAATTTCTTACTTCATATTATTCTACTTGTAGTGCTTCGTTAAGTCCTTATATGTCTTGGTACTCCTAGGATGAATAAATTGCCTAGAGTAATGAGCTTCTCCTAAGATTTCTTACTTCAACTCTTCTTGATTTAGCACATACAATCTATACCCATACCTCAAAATACCTTTAGCATCAATACTAAATTCAGTTGCTTTACCTTGCTCTACTCTACTCTTGATTTCTTGAATACTTGCATCCTCAAATTATATAACATTTATTATATCCACAAGAGTCAATTGAATGTGCAAATTTGCCAGTCTAGCCCTTACTTGTCGTGTCACTATTTCCAAATCTAATCTACGCATGTCTTCAAGTAAAGTTTTTTATGATGTAATCAATGCTGCTATGTTACCTTATTTCTTCCTACTGGGAGCATGTGCCACTACATTAGCTTTACCTAGTGATACTGAATATCTATGTCATAGTTTTTAATTAAATCCAACCACTACCTTTGTCTTAAGTTCAACTCCTTTTGTGTGAAAATGGACTTCAAACTTTTATGATCTATAAACACTCGACACCTTTCCTTATATAAGTAATGTTTCTAGAGTTTTAAGGCTAAAACAATTGCTACTAACTCTAAGTTGTGAGTAGGATAATTCTTTTCATATGGCTAAGCTATCAGGATGTATAAGCAATTACTATTCCTTCATGTTGTAGACACCTAATTTTTGCTCTTCCGTAGTTCTAATTTTTTATTTTTTTTAAAAAAGGGTCCTAATTAAAAAAAATGGATAATAATAATAA
Source organism: Lumnitzera littorea (assembly GCA_024138015.1). NCBI lineage: Eukaryota > Viridiplantae > Streptophyta > Magnoliopsida > Myrtales > Combretaceae > Lumnitzera > Lumnitzera littorea. Next base: position 20,546,762 of record JAMXBB010000007.1, read on the forward strand.
TAATAAAATTGACAAATGATGAAAATACTAAAAAAAAAAGAGAAAAAGAAAAAAATTACAAAGATTTTTTAGATTTTTTTTAGGAAGTAAATTATTTTAGGGATAAATAATTTTAGTTTTAGCTTAGTCCGAATAATTATTTTAGAGAGTCGCGTAGTTTAAGTACGATTTAATTATATTAAATGTCACGGTACAGGCCAACAGCCTAATGGATAAGTATTAGAGTATTTGATATGGAGTTAGGTTGAGGACATGGGTTCGAGTCTTGTTAGGTATCTATGTGCTTTTATTTTTCTATCCTTTCTATTTTTTACAAGAAGCAAGTTGAGCGTACAATATCACATCGAATCAAATATTTTTTGTTTAAATTTGAATTTAGTTTGATTTTTATTAAATTGGATTTGAATTAATATAAATGATTCGAATCTAATTTAATTTTTATCGAATCAAATTAAAATCAATATAATGGATTCAATTCGATACGATTCATTTCGGACTTTATAAATACAAACAAGCTATGCATCTATAGAACCCAGTGACTGTGCATGCTTGTATCCTTAGCCAAACACACTGTCTTCACATCCATACTCTACGTCCACGGCAGCACTATACAACCAATACTGATTTAGGTATTGTCTTTTTCTTTTTAGTTCTTATTATTATATAATATATTATATTATATTATTATATGATATTATATTGTTATTTTATTAGAACTTTAAGTGATTTAGCATAGTTTATGTAGATAATAATTTAGGATGTCTTTGTAATATAGATTAGGTATATTATATTGATTTGAGTGAATGTTTATAAATAGTAATATAGATATAATGATATATATATATTAGCGTAGGGATCGATAAGATTAGTTTTTTTTTGTTATTATATGTATACATTATTAATATATTATTATTTATTAGTTAATGTAACATATAATATGTGAATATGTTAGTTTAGGAGTTTTAGTATTAGTTCTTATATAGGTGTATTATATGGAATTATTTTATTTTGGTAGATAGTTGTATATATTAGTTTAGAGATTGTTAGGATTAGTTTTTTTTTTTTTTTTATTAAGGATTCATCACATAGAAAATTTTTAAAATAAAAATTAATAATAAAAAATCCTTTTTAAAAAAAATTTAAGACTTCTAGAGAGTTTTTAAATAAAATCACTTAAGAGTTAGGGCCTCTTTAGATTTTTAATAAACTAAATCAATTAAAACGTAAATCTAGTCGATTTTTTCAAAATTAAAATCAATTAACACGTTAAAGTTTTTCGTAAAGAATTACAATTGTTTGATCCTGGTTAGCGGGTACGTAGGTACCTTCAGGCCGACAATAAAATTTGTAAAAATTTAGGTTCTTTTTCATTTGATTTTTATTTTATTGTTCTTTTTCTTTAAAAAATATTATAATTAGAAGAATAATCATAATTTCGGTAAATAAATGGTGGTACTCGTTAGGGTTTAATAGGTTAGCCTCCGGATTTAGATTCCTCTGGTTTGTATTAAATTGAAATCGAAGACGAGTAGCTAAATTGTAATCAATCCACTCAATTGATTATAATTAATTACGGTTTTCTTTTCTTTTTCCTAACTCTAGTCGGGTGGTGACTCTAAAAATTTTTATAAATAAAAAAAAAACCCGGAATTTCTTGATTTTTTTACTCAAGGGTTAATATCAAATGGATTAGGGTTTAATATTAATTGGAAATAGGAAAATTAATTTTAAATAAACAAAAACCGAAAAATTAGGCTTGACACTTGCATTAAAACACACCCCAATCCTTGAATAAAAACATCATTATAAATAACGTACTCCTTGCCACTTTGGGATAATGCCAATATTAGGGTTGTTATAAGTTTCTCTTTCAGTTTCACAAAGCTTGTCTCACACTTATCATCCTAAACAAACTTTACTCCCTTCTAAGTCAATTTGGTAAGTGTTATCGTTATCTTAGGAAAACCTTTAACGAATCGTCTGTAATAACTTGCCAACCCAAGAAAGCTTCTAGTTTCAATCATCATATGAGGTCTTAGCTAATCCTCCATTGCTCTAACTTTTTCTAGGTTAATAGAGATACCCTTTTTATTTATGATATCCTAGAGAAAAGACACCTACCAAGCCAAAACTCGCACTTCTTAAACTTAGCATATAGTTTCTCCATCCGTAACTTGTTCAATACCATCCTCAAATGCTTTTCGTGCTCTTCTTGGCTTTTAGAATATATTAAGATATCATTTATCAAGACAACCACAAACTTGTTTAAGAAGTCTCGAAAGACTCTATTCATTAGATCCTTGATTGCCACTAGTTCATTTGTGAGGCCAAATGTCATCACTAAAAACTTATATAGATAAAAGCAAGTCCTAATTGTTGTCTTCTAAATATCCTTTTCTTTGATCCTCAATTGATGGTATCTTAATCTTAGGTCAATTTTAGAGAATACTTGAGTTCATTGCAATTGATCAAGTAAGTCATCAAGTTTAAGAAGAGGATACTTGTTCTTTATAATCACTTTATTCAGCTCTCTAGAGTCTATGCACAACCTAATGCTGCCATCCTTTTTCTTAATGAAAAGCACTGGTGTGCCCCATGATGACATGCTAAGCCTAATGAAACTCTTCTCATGTAATTCTTCCAACTATATTTTTAATTTCACTAATTCCATTGATGACATTCTATATGTAGACTTCAAAATCAACTTAGTTGCCGGTACTAAATTGATAATAAATTGATCTTTTTAGCTGGTGTTAAACCAGGTAAGTCGTTTAGAAACACCTCCACAAACTCATTCACTGATAGAACTTTTTCACTTTTCTTATCACCCCTTACCTCTACAATCATGAAAGCTAACTTGCCTTCACCTTATAATTTATATGTAAGAATACCTATTGGCCTTTGAACTTCTAACTTTAAAAAGAACTACTCTTCTCCTAGGAGATTAAAAAACACCACCATATTATGACAATCTATGATGGCATGATGTCGAGCCTGATTTTCGGTTTTCTATTTAAAATTAATTTCTCCATTTCCTAATTAATACTAAACCTTAACCCATTTAATATTAATCTTCGACTAAAGAAATTGAGAAATTCCGGTTTTTTGTTATTGAAAATAATTTTTGGAGTCGCTACCTGACCGAAGTTGGGAAAAGAAAAAGAAATTGTAACCAATTGGGTGGATTGATTACGATTTGACTACCGGTTTTTGATTTCAATTTTAAATGAAGAACCAGAGGGTTCCAAGTCCAGGGGCTAACCTATTAAACCCTTAACGGGTACCACTATTTATTTATCGAAATTATGATTATTTTTATAATTATAATATTTAAAAATAAATAAATAAATAAAATCAAAAGAAAAAAAAAACCTAAGTTTCTACATATTTTATTGTCGCCCCAAAGGTACCTATGTACCCATTAGTCGGGATCAGATGATCGTAGTTCTTTCGAAAAATTTTTAGTGTGTTGATTTATTTTAATTTTGAAAATCGTCCAAGTTTACGTTTTGATTTATTCGATTTATTAAAAAAAAATCTAAAGGGTCCTAACTTTTGATATGATTAAAAGACTCTCTAAAATACCTTAAAAATTTTATTGATTTTTATTAATTTATATTTCTAAAAAAAAATTTGATTTTCTAAGTGAGAAATCTAAAACAAAAACTAGTCCTAAAAAATTCCTAGACTAATATATACATATATATATTATTTGTATCTATATTACTATTATTAAACAACTATCCACTTAAATCAATATAACATATTTAACTTATATAATAAAGTAGAATAATGCTAAAAAAATATACTAAACTAATATATACACGCATATGCTATGTCTAATAATATAATAATAATAACATAGTATAATAACTAAATAAAAAAAATTTGAACCAAACCGAACCTGATTTGACTATGCGGTGAAAGAGCTGCTCGGTGTTGCTGGAGTTACTGACCGTGTACAGCTGCTCGGTGGAGTTTGTATCGCTGCTGTAGTACGGATGTGGTTTGGGCAGCGTACGTGGCCGGAGTTGTTGTCGTCAGCGTGCTGCAGTAGTGTTGTGCGCTGTGTCAATATGCTCTTGGATTGCAGATTATAGCGTTGTGTGTGTGTAGAAGAGAGCAGGGTTGGGCATTGTCGAGTCTTTGGATGTCGAACGGTGCGGTGGTATTGGTCGAGAAGTCAGCGGTAGAGCGGCTGGTGTCGATTCTAACACGTGTGACTTGCTGTTCAGTGGGCGAGGACGATGGATTGTTGTTATATCCGACTGCTGTGTTCGGCTGCTGCTGTTGTGCATTGACGTCTGGATTGAAGATGTCGTAACTGTGGGACAGCTGTTGTGCGTGGAGTATGCTTCAGGTCTGGTGGACGCAAGGGCTAATTGTCGGAGATTGGAGATCAGTATGTTAGATTCAGTCAAAGCTGTCGTTTGGACGTATGCTTTGCTGGTTATTGTCTGGTGGAGCGTTGATCGTGTTCCAAAGAGTCACAGGATAGTTTCTACAGCGTATTCCTGTTTCCGTTCTGTTTCTGTTTCTTCTTTTGTTGCTGTTTCTGTTTCTCACTACAGGAAGTGCTTATATAGTCTAACCAAATCATATCATATCATATGTAATTATATCTAATTCGTTAATTAAATTAGATACAAATTTAACTTAACTAATATTCATATGATTTGATTAGATATGAATCCGATTTTAAATCTCGCTTCTAGAAAGTTAGAAAAATGAAGATATAGACACCTGCTGAGACTCGAACTCGTAACCTCCAACTAAACCCACCCAAATACTCCGCTACTTATCCGTTAGGCTGTTGGTTTGTGTCTTGACATTCATTACAATTAAATTATATTTAAACTATCTGAATCCCTAAAATAAAATTTTCAACTAAACTAAAACTAAAACTAACACTAAAACTAATTATTCCTAATATAAATTACTTCCTAAAAATATACGAAATCTTTATAATTTTTCCTTTTCTTATTTTTTTGGTATTTTCATTATTTGTTAATTTTTATTATCTTTTTATCTTCTATTAATTTTTCTATTTTTTTTTATTTTTTGAATTAGGACCTTTTTTGTAAAAATTAAAAATTAGGACTATAGAAGGGCAAAAATTAGGTGTCTACACATGATACTTGGATAGCCAGTTTACTTTAAGTATCACATCAAAGATTGTCATGTTTAAAACCCATAAATTTACAAGTAACACTTGTCCTTAAACTTTTATGTGCGCATCTCTACAAATTCGATCTAGCATGCCCTTACTCCTAAAGGAGTATCGATACTTAAGGGGTTAATTTGGGTTTTAAGTCACATGCACGTATAAACACATCAAATTAGAGGAGAGAGAAAGAGAGAAAACATAGAAAGTGACGACGAAGAAGAAGAAAAGAAGAAGAAGCAAAAGAAGGGAAAAAAGATTAGAGGATTCAAATTTTTTTTCTGGTGTTTGATATTTATAGGTAACTTCATTTCCATAATTATAAGTATTATTTCTTTTAATTAATATTTAATAGTTATAGAAAAGATATATCCATGATCCCGTTATTTTCTTAAATGAAGTATATCATTCGTACAATTTTATAAATTTATTCTTTTTCAAATTTTAAACTTAGAATGTTGATAATTATATTTTTACTATTTCCATTTAATAACATGTAAATGAGATAGTTAAATATATATATTTATCTGAATTATCTTTCTCTTATATATATATATATATATATATATAAATATAAGCTATGTATTTAAAACAGTGTTTAATTAATCTCACCGTTTATACGTATAGCACAATATGATGATTTTATGTATAGGATAAATTACATATTGTACAATGTTTTAAACGTAATTAGTGTTATTTGAAAAACATACACACATGCTATAAAACATATATTACTTATTAAAACAACACCCTCACTAATAGCATTACGTTATTATATTATGTTACAGTTATATATATATAATAAAGGTTACACGATAAGTAATATATAAAGGATGGTACATATACAACATGTATATATATAATAGAATGATACAAATATTTTTAATAAAGTTTTGATTATAAGTAATATAAAACCTAAACAATTGAGTAAAATTATAAATTTAAACTAAAAATATTGATTTCAAGCTTATAGGCAATAAGAGTATAAATGCTAAAATGATATTTATAATATAGGAGTGAACAGCAATGATCTAACCTTATATCGAATTTGAGTAAGCAAATCAGGGACTTCAGGTAAGTTTAGGATTAATACATTACTGTATTTTAGAGTATTTATTATAGTACTTAGAGGCTTAAGATTATACTTAGTTATGTTTGTTAAATAATTTAATTATACGCATTCCTATATATGCATGTTTCTAGGTTTAATTGTCTGATTTTGGTTTGATACTTTGAATTGTAATTGTTTGTCTTGCGTGAAATGCTTGAATGCCTTAAATTGGACTTAGTTAAATATATGACTTATAAATCTAAGTTGGACATATATTGAAACCCTTTAGGGGAAGCATTTATAGTTCTCCAGTCAAATACTGATCCCTTCGAAAGGGATAGTGTTAGATAGCTAAGGGTCCCTTTTTCTATCCTTAGTCAAACTATGTAATAGAAGAAAAAGTTATGATAAGGGTGAAGGCAGTGGTTCGTAGATAGTTATAGGAGGAGCGATGTTTTCATGGCATAAGTTTGGGTTTAGTCATAAGTTGTTCATATGTGGGTTAAACTTCTTAACTTGGATTAGAGTGGGTGTAATTTCTTTAATCTCACAACGTACCTAAAAACGCTTTATAATGGCATTTAATTGTTTCATTGCATATAAATAACTGGTTGATAATCCTATTTATGCTTCATATATAGTTTTAAATTTTTGTCTCCAACTTACTGAGCACTTGGTTACTCATATCACTATAAATGTTGTTGTAGGTTTTAGCTAAGAAGATGCTTTATAACTACCTTAAAACTAGTAATTGCTAGATCTTAGGGAGTGAGGATAGAAAACCAAGGATCGGTTACACTCTCGAAGCTTGGGCCTTATCTTTAAATCTTTTAATATTAATTTATGTAATACTTAAGTAAAAAATGATCAGGTTACTAAATCTTGTAAACATTATTTAGGATATTTAAATCTTAGTATGTTCTTTTCATACTTTTGTCGATATATAACATACTTAATTTGTGAATTATTTACTTCAAAGTAAGTTATTCGTTGATGTCTTGTATAAATCATATCTAAGATAGCGGGTGTGAGATTAGCTTCTATCATAAAATGATTTGTACAATATGGTTGTTACAACTTTACCACTTTAAGGCATGACATTATGCCCTTATTGGGCGTTACATAAGAGCTTGTTAGGGAACTATAGTTGCTTATCCTATTGCTATCCTACAAGCAACCACCTTATGGCCCCTCTACTTGCTAATGTTGCAAAAGATCTACTTGATGGATTTCTTATTACATGACCTACTAGAATGTCCAACCTTACTACATAAGAAACAAGCTCCTTTTAGCCAACTGCACTGGCTCATATCATGAAGCCCCATACATTGTAGACATCTTCCCACTAAGACTATCATTGGGGGTAGGGATGGAGGGAAAAATGGATAAGTTGGCCTAAGATGGAAAGGCCTAATTAAAATGGCCAAAGGTCTAGCTAGTAACATTAGGTACGTAGGTCTCTTACCTCTATCCTGATGAGTGACTCTCAGTTTAGGTCTCTTACCGAAAATCACACTTGCCATATGAAACCTCTGCTCTTCTCTTCTTTTCATGCACTACTCCAACCATTTAACTCTTTCCATAATGTTTGCATAAGCCATCAGTTGAAAAGAACTCACTTCATATTGTAAGTCTACCTCTAACCCATTTAGGAAATGTGATTGAACTCTACCTTATACTCAGTAACAGAGTTATTGCCTTATTGGGAATTATAATATGCATTCTTCATAGCATTCCTTACGCTGCTCAGAAAGTACTTCTCATAGAACAAGTCCTTAAATCTTTGCTAGTTAATAGGTCCCATAACCAATCTACTTTCTTTAGTCCACCACAAAGCTACAGGACCCCTTAACATGTAAGTAATGTGACTAACCTTTCTTTCTTTTGACACTCTAAAAGTAGCAAAGAGCTTCTATACTTCTTTCCTCCAGTGGTATGCTTCAATTGCATCCATCTTCTTGGGGTTGAAGGGGTTTATTTGCCTAGAAAACTTTTCTAGGGTGAACTGTTCTTGTTATCGACTTGTTAGCACCCCTAACAAGTTATTCATAGTATGAAGTAACTGGACATTATCCATTACATCTTGACCTTAACTTCCTTATGGCAACTATCCATCTTATGGTACCTAACCACCTTATGCAACAACATTAATTGGTGGAAATTGACCAACTTTGTAAACCCCGTAAATTTCTAAGATAAGGGATTGGAGGCTAATAAGATTTCTCGATAGATACCCTTAGTATTAGCAAGATAACTAACCTTGAACCTAAAAGACTACTTTAAAAATTTGAACTCAAACACCTAAAAACCTAAATGGTAGTCTTAACCTTAATTTGGCCCCTATACTTATAAGCATTAAGATCTTATAAACAAATACTGATGACTAATGTTAGCTCCCAAGTCAAACTAATTTAACAAAACTAAGCCAAACCCCAATAAGAAAGAGATTGATAGTTGAAGCCCATGAGAGCTCCCTGAAATTGATAAAAGGGTAAACTAAGCCAAAAATAAATATTGATATTTATAACTATAGGTTCCTAAAATTGTGTTTAGGACAACTGAGCCTAGATTTAGGATTTTTAGAGAAAGTTATTCGATTGAGTTTAAATTTTAAGACTAGGATGGAAATGTTAAACAAAGTGACACAATGAAGTTAGATTTTTGAAATAATGCAGTGGAGTTAGATTTTTGAAATAATGACCCAAAATCCCAATTTAACCCATAGAAGTAGGATTATTTAATATAATACCATAATGCTCAAAACCTCTAAAATTGAGCTCGGATTGTAATGAGAACTTAGAGATATGTTAATTAAGCTATAAAATGAGATAATATAGTATAATTTACTATATGAATATACTTGTATTTTTGTGAGTATACCTAGTATAAATAATAATTATACTCGTAAATTAACCCTAAATTACATAATTATTTATATAATGTGTTGAATTCATGTGAATAATTAAGAGAACATATCCTAAAAATAAAAGATATCTTAGAAACATAATTATATGAGTATAGTTATATATTACACGTGATATATACATGGGATATATACCTGTATATTAATAAGTAATTAAATAATAAAAAAATATACTTAAAATGTCAAAGATAATAGCAAATCTTATCCAATTCACTCAAATTTTGATTGGAAATTCTGGAGAATCATTGTTGGCAGCATCGGGAAAGGAGTTGTGTTGAATCAAAAGTCCATATCTTACGTATTTGACACCTCTTACTTAGAAAAAGGAGAAAGAAAATTAAGAAAAAATTATAGGTGGTAGAACATATCCTATAAATAGCAAACCCCAGCAGCTTAGTGTTAGTTTAGCAATTCAGAACCATAAATACTCAAAGAAGAATTAGAAAAGAAAAATTGTAGGAAAATAGAATGAAAATAAGAAAAATAGGGAACTACTGTACCCTATCTATACTCGATCTAAAAGACCACTTGACGACTAATCCAATTCGCCACCACCAATTTAGGCCGTGCCTAGGCCATCTGATACACCCTCAACCGTCGTCGGCCACCGGAGATTCTAAGAACAGCTAGGTTGATTCTCCGTCCTATTTTTCAATAAATTGTAAAAAATACCTAAACTACCCAAAAAATTATGAAAAAAATTGTACTTGGGTTATTTTGAATATGCTTTCATATGATATTTTCATTTTTGAAAAATTCATAATATTTAACATATTTTCTTAAGAAATCTACTATTCATCTGAATTTAGAATTGTAAAATACATGTACTAAATGATGTTATTTCTAGTTGAAAAAAATTTTGTAAGATGTGTATGATATATAGATAATTGATATGTAGCTTGAATTTTGATTTGAATATTTTTAATATTTATTTCATTTTTGGCTTAAAAATAGCTTGAAATTATGAATTAAATAGGAAATTATGAATTAAATAGGAAATTATGAAATTAATTGATAAAATGGATATGTATTGATCTTTAGTGAATAATAACAATGTTGGGTCAGATTGAAATTAATTTAGTATAAAAGGAATCATAATCGAGTAATTTAGAATAATTTAAGAATAAAATCGTAAATACAAATATAAAGGTGATAGGTCAAAAACTTAGAACCAAGTGATAACTGAATTCTTCATATTTTTAAGAGTCTATAGAAATTTTCAGAGAATTATTTGGTAACTTGAACTATTTATTAAGAATTTATTTAGTAAAACAACTTAATTTACAAGCCGGGACGTATTTTTGGTAATAATAAGTTAAAATTAATTGAATAGTTAAATAAAAAATATGTATGAGATTGCTGATAAGATTGGATTAAATGTGTATATTTAATATATTTATTGATGTTTTCTGATTGTGATACACTATTGGTATATTAGGGTTAGATAATACTCATATTATAATGTTATGTAGACAAATTAGGTAAAATGCAATTTAATAACGTAAATTACGTATAATATGATAATATTTATATAGATATGTATAACTATATAAAAACTCGAACTACTTATTAAAAGTTGTCTTTAGGAATAAAACTTGTAAAACGTGTCGTTAGATTTGTATAAATCTAATGATACTTATTTTATTAAAATTGGACAATCTTAGATAATATAACCTAAAACTTTATCACATTCTAGAATGTACGTATTTCGGTAACCCTATCAGAATTAAAATGTGATTTAATAAATTAAAAGTATGTTTCGATCCTATTGAAATGATATATAATATGTAATAGTATAGATGACGTATAGTATCAACAATTAACAACTTAACTTGATATATAATAAATATATGACTATATATTATATAAATAATATATATATATATAATTGTTTTAGATCAAACCCTAATATTTTTATAATTATTATGAAGACTGAAATTGGGTCTTTTGTGTAAATAGGATTTTTAAGTACAAAGACGGTTGACGACTCGAGTTAGTAGTAGTGAGCATCTAAATAAGTAAGTTAGGATTATGGCTTTACTGCCTATTGGGATACTATATTAAAGTATCCGAAAATTCAAGAGTGCTTTTGGCTGTGGTTGTAGTTAGTTGATTGTACACATGTTGTGTGTATACGATAATTAGTTATGATAGGAGTTGAACTTGTTAGTGTGCCATCCATGCCGCCCCTTCTATGATATGTATCCATATTGTTTTCACCATGTTATATGATATTAATACCTTAAAACAAGAGAAACGTGATTAAAACAAGAAAATACACTAGAATAAGTGTTACGATTGAATGAGTTGAAGGAAAGCCTACAAGAACCTTACTTGGTTGCCACTTTCATGAAAGTTTTAAATTTGTAATTTTTTATTTATTACCTTAATAACATGATTATTTAGTGTTAAGTACGATTTAAGACTTAATTAACCAAGTTAAGCAGGGTAACAATGAGTTAATAGCTTAAACTAGTTAAGTTAGTGATTAGGCCTTAGGAATAGTGTTAAAAACCTTATTAATAAAACGAAGTAGATCAAGAACACTTAATAAAATGAGTTATTTAGGTGATCCATTAGGATATTTGACCCATTGGAATAAGTTAGGATTAAGTTTAGGGTCCTAGAATACAAATTAGGCCTAAACTAGCTCAGTTAGTAATTAAGACCTTAGAAATATGATTAAGAACCTAATAAATGAAAAGAACTAGATTTGAATCTTGATAGAAAATAGGCTTATCTTAAGGTCATTAGTGGGCTTAAGCCCAAAATCATAAGTAGAGTTGGGCTTTGGCTTAAGGCCCTATAATGCAAGATATGTCCAAAGCCTTTAAAAGAACTAAGAAAGCTTTGTGACCAAATTTGAACCCTAAATTAAAAGCCTCATAAAATAACATATAAAATGTTTATTAAGTCTAAAAGCCCATTAAAGCCATCTCCTATAGGCCCCTTAGTAGGTAAGGGCCTTAAACTAGTAAAAACGACTCATTTAGGCCCACAAGAGCAACATCAAGGCCTAAGGTAAAAATTTAAAGTATTGGGCTAAAAAATTTCATTTAAAACATTTTAAAGGAAGCCCAAAATATTAATTGCAAAGTCTAAGATCAAAAGTTAAGCCCAAATCCTAAAGCCTAAAACTAGGCCTAAACCTTAAAGTAACCAAAATTACCTTTTAGGCCTACAAACTTGTAAGGCCCAAACCGAAATTTTGCTTCCCTAAAAGCCTAAAAATAACCTCACCAAATGAAAGAACACTAAAAAAAAAATGAAAAAAAAATATAAGAACGTGAAATTTCGACTTAAAACAAGAAAGTTATAAACAAAATATGAAATAGGTAGAAATCGAGAAATTATAACATAGTTAAGGAACATATTAAGTTTAAGATGACTCTTATTTACTTTAATTACCTCACTCAGGTGATTTGAGATATTAAATTTGAGACTACTGAGGACTACTGAGAATACTAAACTTTAAGGCTATGTAAGTATACGGTCTCTTATTTTACTCTGCTACGTGCTTATAGTTAGTGTACTATCTAATTATATCTGAAAATTGAACTTGTTATATGTTGGGGTATATAGGAACTTATATGTGCTTACTTTGGTTGATTCTTACTTGTAAAACGCCTTAAGATATTTCAAACGCCCTTGATTACTACATTAGAACTCAAGGCATTGGAATATCTGGAATATATTTCCTTAGCTATCCCATGAATCTGAATTAATAAATATTTGTCTTTTAATCAAATCAGATATTCATTACATCCTATTACATAAGTTAAAGGGCATCAACACTACACAGTAGAGTAGGAGATCATGCATAGATGGATCTATATTGATATTATATGCTATGATTATTTATCATACAAAGTATTCGTGCGATATGTTCTTGCCTCAACTTTTGGGATTTACTTGGCTTTGGGGAATATCACCTTCTACTTGAGGTTGAGCATGTCTACTATTGAGGGTGCTTGTATTGATGAGAGAACTAGTATTAGATGTGGATACTTAGGTCTTGAGATTCCTAAATACTTCTTAACACAAGCAATAGTGGGTGTAAAACCATGGTATATGCAGTTACTGGTCGATTGTATATATTATTTGCATTGCATATGCTTGTACATGCATTCATATGTTTGATAAATAACTTGCTTGTTATTGTTTGATGGTAAGGTAAGAAGGTCTTGTTATTATTTGATGTTAAGGTAGGAAGTTTACTCACTAAGCTGAATATAGCTTACCCTATAATAGTTTCTTTTGCAGGTTTTATAAAGTTAAGGCTGGGTTAAGATTCGAGTGTAGAATGCTTTATCAGGTTGAGAAAATAGAATATAAGTTTAGAAAAACAAGTGGTTTAGTCGAATTAACTTTTAAGGTATTTTGTAGCTTTATGATTGTAAGGTTATAAATGCCCTTTTTTATTTTTTAGTAGGTGATTTCAACTCTCTACGGTTTTAATGATTGTAGATTGTTGAATCACTTGTATATATATATATATATATATATAGTTAAGTAGATGTAAGTAAATTGAATAAATACTCTTAAAACTTACTAATTAAAGCTTTGCAACCTTTGACTTGTAAAGTGGTTTTTATATTATGGGTACACATGTAATATGGGGATTTTAAGTAAAATTACTAAGCCCCCTTATGGGGTATTATAACCTTGTTGCTACCTTCTTACATTTCTATCCATCAGGGCATCTTACCCAGTTTTAGCATTATTGTTAAGTGCATGGATTCTCTTAGATGGCATTCTACAAGAGGTATAAGAATAAAAGGAGATAAACAATTGAACTTCTATGAAAAGAAATAGAAAGATCACATAGAAACATAAGTAGAGCAATTACTTAATGAAACGCGTATACAAAGGAAGTGAAAGAACATAAGTTAAATTACTATTAATTTGATCCAAAATTCTATTAGTTCTCAATATCTCTCACTTCTTGAATGATCCATCACTTAAATATTTTATATATCCTTTAACCTAAGGCTTTGATACCATTTAATTTGTAACACCCCAAAATCGGGAATGTTGTAGATCACCACTTATCATTAGTTCTCTATTAACATGTTAGGCTCAAAAACCACAAATGAATATTCCAAACTTAACATTAATAATCGCTAATATCAGTATTCTCATAAACTCCCATTTCATAATATTAAACTACTTAGTAATTACTTCATAAGTACCAACAAAATTGAATAACTCTCTTGTCTTTCAGAATAGAAATAACGTAAATGAAATCAAACAACTAGTTTTAACAACAATTTCAAAATAAAATAAGCTTCAACAATAGTTCCCATTTCCAATCCTCATTATTATCCTTAATACTATTGACTATCATCATAATAATCTCCATAACTGTCATCTAGGTAATAATAACTGTCATTCCAATCCTCAACCTTAACACTCTCATAATTAGCGAAATCTCTATAAGTATAATCTTCATAGACATCATTTTGATATGTAGCTGGGGAAAAAGGAGTGAAAAAGTGAGCTGAAGCTTAGTACATAATACATAACTATATGCACGTGATCAAACAATACATTTCATATGTGAATAAATGCAAAATAAGTAATAAACACAATTAATTTAATTATCTTTACCTTTAAGCCAGTCACACAATATACAATAGTGGTTTTTATGATCCATTCACATCACAAATCATTTCACAACTTAATGTTTGGGCATGCTTCTTTAGACTCCTCTATAACCTAATATTAGTCATGTCTCTTCACTCTATAACCTAATGTTGGTCATGTCTCTTCAGTGTGCCCCCCCCCCCC